>APFE031206641.1:39437-63583 GCA_000404065.3 Pinus taeda
CATTTATCCATCATCTACAAGTAAAAATGGTCAACCATAGTCAAAACAGTGTTTTTTGACAAAAAAGGTCAATTCTGGCAAAGCTGGCTCGAATGGTCGCGCCCCATGTTCAAATGGTCGCGCCCCTTTGCAGCAACTTTTGAGTGGGTTACACTGGTCCAAATCAGATGAAAGATGGCTCATTGGAAAGCTTGGTCTATCTACTTTCCATCCCAAGTGGAATTTCTGAATTTGGAGTTGTTTTGCCCCCTCAAAACCATTTCTCCCAAGGTCACTTTCTGCAACTCAAAAAGTGGGCAGAAAGTCATTTTTTTGATGTATTTTGAGCTTTTGGAGGCTCAAATCTCAAAATCAGGCTTCTCCCAAGTATTGGTGATTTTTCTCTTTGCATGCCCTTTCCAAAAATGCCAAGTTTTCAAAATTCCGAGCAGTCCTCCAAAATGGTCTCACCCGGGGTGAGACCATTCCATGGGAAAAACCTGTAAATTGCACAAAAAATTCACAAATGACAAAATTTTCTCCAAATTTCTTGAAATTTGGGCTGGAAGTCCCCAATCAAGTACCATGCTCAGTCAAAGAGGCTTTGACCAAAATTTGGAGTGGATCGGGCGTTTTCCTTCGCTTTTGTGTTTTGGCCAACCGTCCTTGGAGCACCTTCGTTCTCACCGGTATTTTTGACATTTATTTAAAACTATGAAACCTGTGCAAAAAATCAAGGAGGTTTTTCTTATTTGGCATGTTGTGGACAAAAACCTCTCTCAATTTCCCAAAATTCATCTTTGATTTCTCTGGAACATTATTTGAGTGCAACTTGTCCCAATGTGTGAAACAAGGAATTTTGTCGAAATGGAGCGAAATGAAGGGGATAGGGAGCTTCTAAATTTTTGAGGAAATTTTTGGGAGTAGGGAGGGGTGTTAGGAAGCAGGGGAAAGTGGAATCCCAGAGATTGAGTGAGGGGAAAGGGTCCAAAAGGGCAAAACACAGGCCAAACCTAGAAAATTGCCAGGTTGTAGCTAGAAACTAGGGTTTGTGGAAAAATGAAGAATTTGGCGGATCTAAGGGATGGGAAGTGTTTGATAAGGTACATTAAGGATAGGGGAAGGTGTATGAACATCAGGAAACAAGTTTTGCCGATGATTTGACCGTCCAAGAGAAATTGGCTTCAAAACCCTAGGAGAGG
The DNA here is from genome assembly GCA_000404065.3 of Pinus taeda. Taxonomy (NCBI): domain Eukaryota; kingdom Viridiplantae; phylum Streptophyta; class Pinopsida; order Pinales; family Pinaceae; genus Pinus; species Pinus taeda. Next base: position 40,619 of record APFE031206641.1, read on the forward strand.
GAAATTAACTTGCCAAGGCACAACTGAAGCATGAACAAGGTGTAAAATGACTCATTAGACACTGACATGATAATGACAACCCTATGCATGATGATAGACTCAGCTGAATGATGACATAGACTGACATTTGGGCAACTTTAGAAGGAGTGAAAACAAACCCTAGACCTAATCTAGTGACCAAATTTTGCTTGAAAACTCTTTGAAAAGACAAAATTTGACCTTGACACTTCAAAATCACTTTGTAAGAGCACATTTGATCACTGGAGGAAGTCTGGAAAGACTGACACTAACAGATCCAACTCCTTTTACCACATACTTGGCATTGTCTCCAAGTTCCACCTGTAATGATGAATCTCTTTATGTCAAATCTATAGTAGTTCTTGAAAACTAGTCATGTTCCTAGAGGCACCACTATCTACTAACCAAACATCATTGCTATTTGTAATAGTTCCTAAAAGAGAAGAAATAAATATTTTATCCATAGATCCCTTTAGCTTTAGAATAACGTCCTTATGAGACTTGCCTCACATTAAGAGCCTTAGGAAACATATCAAAATAGTCAAGATGTCAAATACTTGTCTCTTAGGCTAAATTAGTCGTTGTTATTTCAACAAATATCTAATACCATGTTGAATTGTTTATAATATAAACAATGTAAAATAATTTTATGATCTAATAATTACTTCCTAATGATATTTAACAATTTATTTTTTAAGCCACTAATATCATTGCGAAATTATACACAACAAATACCAATGTTAATATATTGAAAACAATAGGATCATAAAGAGACAACCATGCACAATAGAGACAATTGTTTTTACCTAGGAAACCCAAACTTGGGGAGAAAACCCAATAAATTTTCTTCTAGGAGAAATTTTTCTTCAAGAAGGTTCATAATTACATAAACTATCTAGATATATGTGCCAAAAACTAAGTCCAAGATACTTGTCAAACCTATTCAAATACTAGGCAGTCAATGATGGCCAAATCACCCAAGAATAGAAAATTCAATGCTAGTCAACTGTCATAATTTCTCTTGTGGTCAAGCTTGTACTTGAGTTAAAGTTTTGCAATAAAAAACATGTACAATGATCAAACTTATTGAATATCAAGCTCGGTTAAACTTGGATTCGTTCAAACTTCAAATAATTCACTCTTATGTTCACACATGTGGTTGTCTTTTGTATAAGATGTGTTGATGATTGGGTAGTCAAAATGAGGATGTCTCTTATGTATTTATGCTTGTTAAATGGGTGTGTTTTGACCAAGGTTAAATACCTTTAATGGCGGGTCCAACTTGATAGTTTGGAGCCTACATGAACCACACAAATTAAGCATTTTATTTCAATTTCCATAATTTTCCTAGGTTGACATAATTGGCCTCTTAGCATGCAAGAATATCTCCCGATGCTACACAAAAATCAACACTTCTACCTAGCTCAACATCCATGGTCTCATTATGAATATGAGGTTAAAATAATCCTCCTCCAAAAAATGCAGAAAATAATTTCTGATATCACCAACATTTGAATCATCAGCAAATTTCTAGTGATTTGTCTCAATCTAACTTTCAGATTGAAATATATGCTCGTTCAAATTTCGCCCAATCCCATGGTAAAAAATAAACAACACACTACCATGTGGCATCTATGTGGAATCCTAATCATATATCCTTCCATGAAAAACACAATTTTTTTTATGGAAAGGATTAAATTAGGTTTATGGATAATCATGATTGAACTAATTACTTCCACCATGTCAAGGTGACACTCTACCAAGGAATCTGTTCCAGTAATTATGGTGTGTGCTTCTGGAGGAACACACATGCAAGAAGGATGTTTAGTTTAATGAAAATGGCTAAAATAACTTCTACATTATATATTCATCATAAGGATAAAAAATTGTTAGATGTATCGATTTTGATGTCTTCGACGACCGGTGGAGTGACCCAACCTCATTAGTGATTTTTGCTACTATTCATTGTAACCAATTTCAAATGAAATATAGGGAACACAAAAATTTCCATAGTGCCATATCTCCTAGACCCCTAGATCCTCTACTTTAATGAGGCATAATGTGGAGCCCATAAAACGTCCACGCAACCACACCAACTATCATGGAATCCTCCACCTCACTCCCTCGTGGGTCCCATAGAACTACAAAATCTGTTTGTTATTTCCCTTCCATGTCATATATGGTCCCATGGAGAACTATTTTTCATATGCAAGTGTGCACCCTTGTTACATACATTAAATCCACTGCATCCTGGATAACACATCCACTAGCTTTGATATCTGATGCCACAGATATTTCCACTACACGTTAACTCCTAAATTATTTCACCTACAACTTAGCATATGGATTTGTCAAAGTAGAAACATCACCAGACATTGTCCCTCAATATCCTCATCTGTTGAACATCCTGACTATTATAATCTAGGTGCACTTCGAAAGTGCAGGAGGTATAACTAGCTGGATGTATGGACTCCTAGATACATCCACTTGAGTGAATTCACCTCATTTCACATTTTCAGTCACACTAAAAAACAAATGCTTGAATAGTCATTTGGCTTGGATACTTGGTCCTTCCAAGAAATCATCTGGTCTTAGATATAGGTTTTGATTACTGCCACACTTAAACTTAGAAAATATGAGATCTTTAAGGGAATTGACTAGAGTCTTCCTTGAAGTAAGGCATTGTTTAGACCACCAATTTCCACAAATATGGAACTCATATAAACACCACATATTGTAAGCATAATACATGGAAAAAACACAATCAATAGATCTTTCAACATGATTTCTATTAGTTACTACATCAAACTAAGCTATAACTAGTATATATATCTATGAATTCAAATATAGTAGCATCATGTAGAATAAGAGAATCGATCCAAAAAATATCAGATCAATTAATTTAATACACATTGCACCAATCATATTCCTTGACTAGGAAAGACAAGATATAGTATTAAATAAACAGAGATCCTTGATGTTCACAATAGATAAGACACTATGATAGTCTAGCTAAGAATATCAAGCAATCATACATAACCATATAGATATCTCTACAACTCATGAATATATCAACAAACACATGAGAAGCCTCCAAGCCACTATTAACCATGAGAACATACATATAAATAATCTCATCATAAACAATAGGAATGTGAAATTTCCCATTAGTAGTGCTGATATATACATTGTCATAACAAAAACCAAACATTAATAATCATTTATGGTGCAAACTTTATATAAGCCAAATTACACTTATCTGATTAACTTGAATCACTGACAACTAAGGGAGGTACTTCAACTCTCCACCCAACCACAAGTTAACTATACTACAATATTTCTTACAGCTAATCACCCTTGAGCTGAATTCAAAGTATGAGGAGTTAATTTCTCAAGGAAATTTCACACCACTACAAGTCAACTAGATGAGAGGGAGTGCACTGTCAAGGTGGTTTATCAACTGCATCCAATAGTAAACACCATAGTGACTATGTTGTCTCTCATAAACATATCACATAGATTCACCCTAGGAAAAATGAATATTTTCTTAGTATAGGAGTATGATCTCACTCTAAAGGTGGCTTATTAGATGGATTTTCAAGGCAAGCACTATAGGAATCCAAAGCGCACTGTCCAGGTGGTTTATCAATTTCCTCTAGTTGTAAGCACCACCATGTCTCCACTTACTAAGTGGTTTATTAGCCTTCGAACAAGAACCCCAATGGTTTCATCACCTTTCAAAAATATCTAAGTGGTCTATTGGCCCCGAGGAAAACATTTATAGGTTTATTAGTCGAGACAATTAGCACTAGTGAGTCACTTTCTCCACTGAGTCTTCACTAGCCCATTACAAAACTGATACATAATACTACTTAGACACCAAAAAAATACACAAGGACCATTGTCCCATCTTCTCTTCTCTTCAATTCACAAGATATCGCATTCACTTCTCTTTGTGCTTAGATCCTATGTTCACTCTTTGCCTTCTTCTTCCCATTTGTGTCAATCTCTCTCACTGTTGACCCTTTGTCCATCTCTTGCATGTTGACTTCACCAACACGTCCCATGGCATAGAGGCAATATGGGTTCATCCTTTTTCTCAGGTGACCCATACTCCACCTCCTTGTCTATTGTGTAGATCATTAAATTCTGTTAGGGAATATGTATGATAAATAAATGAAGTAGCCTGGGTTAATCACTTCTAAATAAACTACTCCTCCCTAGTCTCTGAATTTGTGTCCACTCCTCCATCTATTCATTATTTATATTTCCACATGATTTACATGAATTAATATGCACAGTGACATTTACAAGAGGGGTAGCAAAATGGTTGTCACAATTGGCTATTAAGTAAACAATGAATGAATATTACTCCATTGCATAATACAAAGAAGCTTAGTTCAATTCTTGATTGATTGATATAATGACCAATTATGTATAAATGAAGACATACAATCAAACCAAATAAAAATGATCACCTAAACGAGAAGTACTTGCATCCATAAGTCAACCCAAGAAAGTGCGCTATAATAATATACAACATTATACATCAAATATACAATAGTATTCATAATACAATATAGCCTCAAACATTGCATGAAGGTATTTCAACCAGAAAGCATGTGTACATTCAATCCAAACTCAATATTGTAAACACTTAATTCATCCCAAATCATAATGGCTTGACAATATTGGTCTAATAGAACAAATTACTTAATTAGGCCCAAAAAATAATCAATGTTGGAGTTGAATGGTGGTTTTTGATCATCTATCTTCTAAAAATGTTGACATGATTAGTTGACCTCTAGAATGATGCATTAATCCAAAAATAAAAATAAAAATAAAAATAAAAAAGATTTTAGAGTGGAATAGTTGAAAAATTGTAAGATGCGTCAAAATAATTCTTGCAAATATGTGGAGTAATTGATCCAAAGTATGATAATATCAAGATTTTATAAAATTAATATAATATTTCACCCTTAACCATCCAACTTTAATAAATCAAGCTGGAGTGTATGGACATTTGAAAATCCAAAACTAAAAAGTATCAAGATATGATTATACCAGGAAAACTATGCTAAAATGTGGCAAAATGTGCTTAGTGTAGCACATTCAAACCTTTCTTTTATTGAAAAATGAAGATGGATCAACACATCATCCCAAAAATGATAAGTTTTTAAGTGAAAAAATGGTATTTATTGGGTCCTTAATTTGAGAAAAGGTAATCAATTGCTTAATGGAGAATGAATCTAAATGAGTAGGAAACTACTCACACATAGTAGTAGTTGGGGGAAGAGTTCAAGTTGATGTTATGAATAATGAAATGTACATAACATCTCTTTTTATAATATGCTCCAAGTTCTATATATCTCTTCCTGAACCTAAATAAGGTCATGTTTGGTCTTTATATCCAAATTATTATCACAAACTTTGTCATCACTAGACACTTTCCTCATGAAAACTTCTAAGTCATATAGGTGAACATGTTTATCAACATTAAACTTCTTGAAATCTATCGAATTTGTTTTTGGGCCATTTCATATTTCATACAACAATTTTCTTTGCCATTTGATTGATCATGTTTTTCCATGTATAAGTTCACTATGTATTGAATAAATGGTTCATAAAAATGAGTGTTTTCTTCATGACAAATGGATTGGGTAGCTTACATTACCTAATAATGCATAAAAATATATTATTCCATGCATATTTTTTTTTAATCTTTATTCTCCTTTTTAATTGAATATAGTTGATCCTATCGATGGATGACAAGTTATTTTAAATCCACAATTTGTACATTTAACTTCTTCTAGTAAGCTAAGAATTATTTGTTGGTTACTAGATTAGAAAACTTGACATTCTTATTGTTTATGCCCAATTCCCAATACTATGCCTATTGAAAAATTGGTTATTATTCCATTTAGTTAGTGTGGATTTGTATAATCATGTATGGTGGGATTCATTAATAAGTAAATAATATGGTCCAACTGGCCTTCCTTTAGCCTATATTTTCCTCTTTCCTCACAATTAATGACATAATTTTTACTATTATGTGTTTATTATGAAGACTAAAGGATGATTGTCATATCTTGTGGCCTAATGTGATTAATGCGCACAAAAATAGTGCATTTCAGTACATTTAATATGAAGAGATACATTGGAGGCAACTAGAGAAGATGTAGGAGGCTTGTCCCCTATATTTACTCACCTACAACTTGACTTTCTCCTTGACTTTACTCACCCATAGTTTGAAGATCCACTAATAGTTGATGCACTCAAGGATTGCGAGGATCTCAGGGAACTAGATCCATATTTTTATGGATTTTTGGAGGGAAGTAACCCTCTTTTGAAGGAGGTTTCCCCTCAATCATTTTTTTACTAATAAAGAAGTCCAAGGGCTCAATAGGATTTGAAATTTTGGAGCAGATAAGGACTAATAAGAGATAGGAGCTCGAACTTGTTATTTTCATTTTATTTTCATCATGTACTTGAACATTATTTCCTATTAATGAGAAGTCTATTATTATATTCCATCTGGGTTGTTCTGGAGGGCTAAGTCCCCTTGGGTTAGTCACCCTAGAGGCTCTAGTCTCTCTCATGTGTACTTTACTTATGCATTTTCTTTCCTAAAAAAAATTGATTACAAAAATTACTTGTGCAGGTCTATGTACCACCTCTCTTGTGGGAAGTGTGGTTGAGGATAATGTATTGGCAAGACAAAAAGACATGGTCACTTTTCTTTACAGTAGTTAGACTTTAGATTAATTCTTCTTTCTTTCATCTTGGTTTTCTATAGCTTAGTGATTGGTTTAGTATTTTTATTTGACATATGAATCATAAACTCTGGTGGATGTAGGCCTTGTGTATATTTCCAGATAGATTGTATTTCAATGCAATAATTAGATTTCCAATAAAAATCAACTCATCCTTTCTCTGCTATTTCATTTTTTTGCGATTTACATTCTTAACATGCTTTAGTTGTTTGAAAAAGTTGTGTAAATTTATGTGGTGTGAATGCACCACTGTTGATCTAAAGGGTTGGAATTATCATTCACACTCCTTATCCCACCACCATCTCCCTTTCTTTAACCTCAACAGCTCCCTCAAAACACTATTCACCAAGAGTACATTTCCAGTTTATTGAAGGGCATTGTGTGTATTGGTTCTTATCCAATATGGGCTCCTAAAGGGTGATAACATTGGAAAGGGCCACATACAACCTTCATCTACCATCCATTACCCTTCTCCACCTTTAGATCATCTTTCTCACCCTCAAAATTCTCACAGATTCAATTTTGTAGTAAAACAGGGCAATCCTCTAGCATCCTTTAGCAATCTTGTAGAAATCATGTAGCATCTTGTAGCACTGTGTAAAATTGAATTTTTTTTCCCTTGAAGTTTTATGTTTTCTTCCCAACCTCGAGTAATCTGCCTTAAGCTTTGAAACCATGATAGATAAATAAAAAATACCACTTACGACTTTCCTTTTTACCACTACAAGACATTTCAACAATTAGGGTTAATGGACATATTTATGAATAGGATAACACAATGATGATTTTCTTAATTGCCTCATGAAATATCTATTGAAATCTGTCACTAAATCTACTCTCTGGGGAACACAATGATTAAATATTGATTACATTCTGTTTTCTTTATGTAGGGTAGACTAGGTTTTCTATCTTTGTTCTATGATTCTTAAGCTAGGGTTTCTATTTAAAGCAATGTTATTTCCATTCCATACAATAGGTTTCATTTTAATGCAACATTCACATTCCACAAATAGATGAATTTTTACAATTATACAAGTAGTGTATTATTTATATTTCTAAAAATAGGTTAGCATTTACGTTTGAGCTAGTAGCATTTCCATTTTTTCAAATAGAGTAACATTTCCATTTCTACAAAGTAGATTAGAACTTTCCTTCCATGCAATTTATTTCCTTGCAAATATAGATCTAGTTAATAGAGTGGTCTATGTATACCTTGTTCTACTCCATTGCTTCAAAGTGACTTGAGTAGAGCTTAGCCTACTATGCATACAATATTATCACCTCTAAAGTTTGTACCAACCTCGGGTTGATAATTAAATATGATAACCTTGGGAGTTGTAACACTCTTCTTGCAATACTGAGTCTCATTACTTTTTGGTGTTGTTGTCAGGGAGTTATCTAAGTAGTTGTTGTTTATGATTATAACTACTTGATTTTCATTTTACTTTTGCTTTGCATCAATTTTTCTTTCCTTCAAAAAATTCAAAAAAAAGGAGAAGAAAAGGGAAGGAAAACAAAAAAATAAATAACTCATTTCATGCCTCATAGGATTAGGGATAATCTAGGGAAATTCCTACCAAAAACCCCCATCCCTTCTAGTAGTCAACCATAACCCTTCTTTAGTGATTGTGAACATCCTGCTCTAACCACAGAAGAGTTAGACAATACTTTAGGTGAGCAACTAGAAATATTTGAACAACCAATAGGGGATGAAGAAACCACATCACCTACACAAAACATGGATGAGAATAGGAAGACTGAGATTTTTTTTAATTGAGTGTTACACAAAAAATTGTCACCATGACTTTCTACAATTTGTGTGAGTCCATCAATATTCATACATCTCTCTTTTGTAAGTCTTAAACCTCAGCCCTTCATGTCAAGCCTTGAAAATGGGAGAAATACCTTAAAAATGTCTCAAATCCTGGTTTCACACTTTCTCCTAGTATTGCCTGCGGTGCCACACCTAATGGTCATGTTTCCTGCGAACCTGACCACTCTGTATATTGAGTGATGGGTGCAAACCCCTGTAAAAGTTAACAAGGCGTGAGTTCATTCTTAAAAACTTATCTTGGGTCACTTCTAGACACTTCTAGAAGGAATATTACGTTGGCAAGTCCACTCCACCTTGGTTCATACATTCCATAACTAAGGGAGCTAACTCCATGATATGAGGTGCCTATCCCATTGAAGGAGGAACTTATCCCTTCAATGGTGGACCTCCAACTTCCTCCATTTGCACTATAAATTCATTCATTGGGCTGGTTATAGAGGAGGTTGAAAGCTGAATATTCTTGAGGGTAAATGCCGCTGAAAACTAGGCTTCCTTTTTGAGCTTGTGAGAGGAGAGATCACATAAATTTCATGTCATTTGGGAAGTCAGTGAGGCTTGTCAAAGTAGAGGAGACCCCTGCTGGATCTTGGAAAGGACTTGTGCAACATTAAGGCAAAGGTTGTAAAGTTCTTTTATTCATTAAGTCAATACAATCAAGTTTATTTTTCTCAATGAAATGTCTCTAACGGTTTGTTTTATGAGCTCCTTGATCTTCATAATGAACATGTTTTGTTATACATAGGTATGCTTTGACGTGTGCTTGTTTGTGTATGTAGGTTATTGAACGGGAACTGCTTGAAGCTGTTGGGATAAAATGGCCTCAAACAAGCGTTGGACCGAGGTAGGGTCTTTTACACTTCATAGTATTCATTATTGAATTGAAACATATTTAGAGAGAAATAGGTTTGCTTGTTTCTTTGTTGCTAGATATCATTAGATACTAGGGAGATCGCTCTTGTCCACAAGAACGATTTATCGAACTCCGGCTGAGTTTAACTGGCTTATAGAATCTATCCATCAAGAGACTTAGATCCCATTTGTCTCTTTCGCAAAACTTTGATTGAACTTAATTAAAAGTTTTGAATTTCATTTTTTCTTCTATTAAAATATAATTGGATGTTTTTTATTAGTTTGTTGAGCTAAACAATTGATCCTTAGTGAAGCTGAAAAACTAATTTGAATGTCCTCAAAAACATTTCAAGTGTCTTTTCAATCCATTTTTCGTTTAGATATCAAGATTAGATCATAGTTTTGAGTTTTTCGTAGAAATTATATAAGCTTGTTGAAAATTCATTTTCAATAGTTTTTTAGGTTTTTCTAGAAATATTAAAAGCTCTCTTAAGGGAATTGCTTATTCTTGTAGTTGTCGATTGTTGAAAAGCAAAGGGATTTTATTTTTTGAAGTTTCATTAGTAGTCTCGTTTTGAAAAGTTCTTTGGAAAAGAAAAAAAGTTTCCTTTCAATTGTATGTTAAGAAAAAGATTTGATTTGCCAAGCATTGCATTTTTGACTCTTCCTTAGCTAGATATTCATTGAAAAGGAAAAATAATTGTTATCATCTTAGGTGCATTTTTAGTGTTTTGGAGTCGAGTCTTCATACCACAAAGTTTCATCTCCACGCCCATTGACTTAAAGAACAAATAATAAAATTAACGCTTAATCAAAATCAATCTAGCAATCATTTTATTTTCTAGGACTCTTTTCACCAACATAGCTTAGGCTAGTATCTTGGAGTAGGGAGTAATTAACTCTCCAAGATAGTTTAAAAAAACAAGTAGTCGATCCTGCAGTATGAAGAAAATCCAATTGTTACATCTATGCTCTAGGAAAGCTCCTCTTAAAGGAGAAGCACAAGATCATATCCGAACCAATGTGGGAATCAATCCTTCCTCATTGGGAACGATAGAAGATATTCACGTATTAAAAACGGTAAAGCTCAGATTGACCATTGTCGAGGAGCCTGGGGTCACTTGTTGGTAAACCTTGGATTATGTCAAGGATCCTTCAAGGGGATTGAGCTTGTTACTCTGCCCTTGCATGCGTATCAGATCGTAGACTGTTCCCCCAGGTATATTTGTTTCCGTTGGTGACCTTAGCCACCATAATGTTTAGGATTCTTTCCTAGGTGACGGTGGAGGGAAGATCCCACTGTACCTGGAGCAGACGTCGACTAGACTCACTTGAACTCTCTAGGGGGTTATCTTAACTCGAGACGGCTATAGTGGAGAAACTTGTGCTAGTCTTTTTCATTAAGAAGGTTGTCGGGGTAACTGTTCCAACCGCCATTTCTGTATTGAACTTTGTGATGTTGGATTTCATCACCAACTAGTGTTCTCAATCCGGAAAGATACTATTTGTGTGTGGTTTGATCTCCTAGATTTGTTAGGTGTGTGCTTCAAATTGTTTGGTTCTTTAGAGACTTTAGGTTTCTTTCTTGAGATTTTTCTTTGTTTTCATGTGAAGTAATTAGATTAATCGTGGCTGAATTACCGAGACAATCCCGTCGACTTCGGGGGCAGCCTCCCGAATTTACACCAAGTCAGATGGAAGGGATGCGAGCCCTTGTCACACCTAGTGAAAGTAGGTTTGGATCACCAGAGGCCGGAGAGTCTTCGTTGATTGTACATCCTGATTATATAGTGCAAGCAACATAACATATTTTTGAACCGATTTCATTTTCTGAGGTTACTGGTAATATCACTCCTACTAGCTCGGTAGCCGAAGAGCCTGAAATCTCTAAGCTTGAAACTGAAATTGTTGCTACTCCAACTTCAGGATTTGCTTCTCCTGTTTCTAGTGGTCCTAGTTCACCCATAGTAGAAAATATTATCACCGAAAATCTTCCTTCTGGACTCATTTCCATTGAAGAAATTGTAAGCTCAAGTCCGGATGAAGGTATAAGCATCCTTGAAAACCAACCAACTATTGAACTTAGGGAGCGTGAATCTATTTTCTTCAGTCCCATTAGAGGTGACACTTGGTATATTTTGTTGACCAATTTCTTAGAAAATCCACGTCTCGCGTCTTCACCACCTCGATTTCCTTTTCATCCAACACCCAGAGGTTATTATCCTCCTTTGAATATGTCGAGACAGTCATCCTTGTTTACTGAGACGCCAGAAACCTTTTTACATGGTGGTCCTTCTGTTCCTCCTAGGTATCAGTCTGTATCTGGTATGTTTTCAAGAGCTTCTCCTCAACCCATCGATTATGCCGTATCTCCTGGTCATAACGGAACTAAATTGTTAAGTGTTGAAGAAATTATTATGATGTCTGGTACTACTCCTAATTCGCAACCTCAAGGTAGTTCAATACCATTTGGGGGGCAGCCACAAGGTACTCCAATACTGCCTGGGGGGCACCTCAAGGCAATCCATTACCGCCTGGGGGGCAACCTCAAGGACAGTATGTTCCTACGGGACAATATGTTCCTCAAGGTCAACCCGAGTATCAATATGTACCTCAAGGCCAACCCCAGTATCAATATACACCTCAAGGTCAATACTACCCTCAAGGTCAGTACAACCCCAAGGTCAGTACCAACCACAAGGTCAGTACCAACCCCAAGGTCAGTACCAACCGCAAGGTCAGTACCAACCCCAAGGTCGGTACCAACCTCAGGGTCAATATCAACCTCAAATTTTTCAACCACCTTCATGTCAATCATTTGTTCAAGGACCCAGAAATGTACCATATAGTTATCAATATTACACTCAACCTGGTTTGGGTCCTCAATATGTTCAACCTGTTATGGGTCCATACCTCGGAATGAACGTGGTGTGGGATCCTTAGACTCCGCAACCTAGTGCACAGTTGTCATCTCAATCTGGACAGTCTTTTGTTTCTGGTTCACCCCAGCAACCTGTCCAGCCTACTACTCAAGCTGCTACACCTGGGGCAGTTCCACAGCCTGGGCCTAGTTCACCACGAACTCCGTCCCAAACGTTTTCTATAACTGCTGTGGCTTCTGTTCAATCCACCCCACCTATTTCTGGAGTATCATCGGCTCCAGTTTCTACTACTCCTGTATCAACTCCTCAAGCCTCTTTACCCCAGTCTGGACCTACAATCCAGAGTCTGGTTTCTATGCCTGCAGGAAAACTTGGGCCTAGTACGGTTGTTACAAGTCAACCACAATTTCCTTATCAACCGTACCAGGGACAATACCAATATGGGCCCGCTGTGCAGAGCCCGGCTTATCAGTATCAACCGTACCCTAGGTATACATATCAACAACCTCAACAACCCCAATACGGTCCAGTTAATGCTGGTTTTCCAGGAGGATATAATATCCCAAATGTGAATCCGATACCAAGCTATCCTAGATATCCTCCTCCTGGGGCTGCTCTTATGACCCCAAGTTTTCAGAATCCAAACCGTCAGTTACTGGTCATAGAAACTTTAGATTTGCTTGACTTGTCGCGCCTTACGAACAATCCAATCAATTATCTTTCGTTTTGGCTACCAATGCCGAATAAGTTGCCTAGTGATATACCTAAGTTTGAGGGGAAGCCAGGCGAAGATCCGTCTAATCATGTGGTGATTTACCATCTCTGGTGTGCATCAAATTCCATTATCAATGATTCCATTCATCTTCAACTTTTTCAACGCACTTTGATTGGCCTTGTAGCCAAGTGGTACATTGAGTTTCCACAAGGCTCCTTTTATAATTTTAGTCAATTAGCTACTTCCTTCCTTATGCATTTTCAACTGCCAGTCCGATATGACAATGGAACGGAATTATTAACTTCGTTAAAGCAGTCAACGTCTACTTATATTTCAAATCATATTCATGAATGGCGGCGTCAACGTCGTTTAGTGAAAGTTTTTATTCTAGACCAAATTTTGGCAGAATGGTTGTGAAATCATTATTACCCAAGATAACTGAAGATGTCACTAAGGCAGGGGTAGTTACAGAAGAGCAAGTAATTTCTCAAGCTCAGTACCTTGACTTAGTTTATACTCAGTCAGGTACGTTGCATGAGAAAATCCCCGACCTTCCGAAACAAAATCAAATAGCTGCTTCTCCCTCAGGGTCTCATGCCGCTAATGGTATGATTGGTACTGTTAATACCAAAAGTAAGAAGAAATCCTCCAAGAATTCTTCTCCCATAATAACTTTACCAGATTCCCCTAAGGGAGAGTCTTCACCTGAAATTTCTGCCGATGTTCATGTCATAGAATCATCCACGACCAAATCAAAATCCAACAACAAAAAGAAAGGTAAGAAGAAGAACAAGCAGAACTCAAAGGAGAAATCTGAGAAAACTGAATCTACTGATGAGAAATGAAAACCTCGATATCCTTGTCTCATCTACGATGAGGAGCACTTTACAAGGGATTGCCTGCATCGTGCCGAGGTTGCAAAAATCGTCAAAGGTTCGCAAACACCCCCTGTTTTGAAGGATCCTTTTCCAAATCAAGACAGTAAAATGATAGGCTCTTCCTCTAATGCCTCGAAAGAACCCATAATGATGATGTCACATGTAAGGATTGTGACGCGATCGCAAGATTACGAGAGTAAAAGTCCTTTTGGTGGAAAGGAAGTCGAATCTTCCAATTCCAATCCATCAACCTCAGCTCCGTCCGGTTCCGATCCACTACAGATCGAGAAACCTAATCCCAACTTAGTAATCAAACCGCCCGCTAAGGGTATACTTTGAAAGTCAGCTTTCAATCCTCATGCGAGAGCTGCTCAGAACTATAACATTGTTGAAGATTTAACTATTTCACCTTCAGCAATGTCGGCTTTGGAAGTGCTGCAATCATGTCCATCACAACGAAAAATGCTACTATCGACTATAGGAGCTGTTGATCTTTAGGACTCCAACCTCATAGTCTTCGATTTAGAAAATATTACACCTCACCTTCCTCATCAAATGGCTTTCCAGATTCCAGCGTTAGTAAAAAACAGACCTTGTTTTAGGACTATGATTAATGAGGGAGCTTACACGTGTATTATGTCGATACATTGTTGGAAAACCCTTGGTTATCCTACGCTTAATCAATCCTCGACAATTATAAAGGCCTTTGATGGCCGAGGGTTTCATCCTTATGGCATTCTACAGGACTTGCCTATAGGGGTTGAAGGAAAAACTGTTAATCTGGATGTGGAGGTGGTTGATGCCCCTCTAGATTACAACCTTCTTTTGGGTCGTAGCTGGTCTTACACCATGACTATTGTTGTTTCCTCAGTCTTTCAGCTTATTAAGTTCCCACATAACGGAAAGATTGTAACAATAGATCAGTTAACTTATTTCTCGTCCGATCCATCCTCTACTGAGAGTATTCAACATGTTGGAAAAACCGCTATCCCTTATAAGGATGTTGGAGTAGGATTAGTTAAAGATTTGGGTTTACTCAAAACATTTTCCTTTCCTCCTCCCAGCGTACAGTCTCCTTTCGCAACCATTCATATGATTTCGTCA
Organism: Pinus taeda; assembly: GCA_000404065.3. Taxonomy (NCBI): domain Eukaryota; kingdom Viridiplantae; phylum Streptophyta; class Pinopsida; order Pinales; family Pinaceae; genus Pinus; species Pinus taeda. The sequence goes on from APFE031206641.1 coordinate 55,672, forward strand.
GAATCCATTTTTCTTAACGATCCTTGGGTCGTTCCATTCGAATCTGAGGTGGACTCTCTTGGTGATGCTATGCCTTTGAGTCCCTTTGAAGTTGTTTATCAGGCACTACAGTCGTTTTCCGACCTAAATTCAACCAACCCTGATCTAGTGAATGAGATCAATGGGAAATAACTTTCAATTTCGACCTCGGAGTCAACAAATTTGTCAGAAACCATTCACACTGATGAACAAATTCGGGAATTGTTATCCGTTGATGCCTTACCATGGGAAGATCTTCATCATATGTCTTCATTTTTACCCGAGATTGATCATTTTGAAAATGATTTTTCATCAATTTTCACCGCTGAATATGTCAAAGAACTGCAGAATCCACTTAAACACCCTGATTCTGAACAAAATTTAGCCAATATTTCTCGCACGGTTCCTATCGACATTTCAGTCAAACCTGGGATTGTTGAAAACATTCACATAGGTGCTTCTTGTACAGACACTGAAGTCAACACATATAAAGCCCTATTTCAGGAATTCCACAACGTGTTTGCCTGGTCCTATGAGGAAATTCCAGGAATTGATCCTTCAATCGTTGTTCATGAGATCAAAACCTACCCGGATGCTAAACCCGTCCGGCAACGGTTGCGTCAAATACACCCACGAAAAGCTGCTGCCATCAAAACTGAAGTTGAGAAATTACTTAAAGCAGGTTTCATTTATCCAATTCCTTTAATGGATTGGGTATCGAATATTGTTCCAGTTAATAAAAAACAAGGGACAATAAGAATATGCATCGACTATAGGGATATTAATTGTGCTTGTCCCAAGGACAATTATGCCATGCCCTATATCGCTCAAATTATCGATGATTGTGCTGACAGTGAAATATTCTCCTTTATGGATGTCTTTTTCTGTTATAATCAAATTAACATTCTACCTACAGATCAACCAAAAACGACATTCATCTGTCCATGGGGGACCCTTGCTTATTGCAAATTACCTTTTGGACTGAAGAACGTCGGGGCAACTTTTCAAAGGGCAATGTCTTACGCGTTTCATGACATCAAGCACATTGTGCAGCCCTATCTCGATAATTTACTGGCTCATTCATTGCAAAGAGCTGATAATCTCACTCAATTACGAGCCATCTTCATGAGATGTAGGCATTATCGGATTAGAATTAATCTGCACAAGTGTGTTTTCTGTATCGAAACGGGTTGATTACTGGGATTTGTTGTATCGAAAGCCAGCATTCGCGTTGATTCTTCGAAGGTCGAAGCCATTGTCAAGTTACCACCTCCTTCGACTCTTCGCCTACTCTGGAGTTTGCAAGGGAAAGCAAACTCTTTACGTTGTTTCATTCCTAACTACACCGAAATTACAAAAGGTTTCACCCAGTTGTTGAAGCAAAACAATCCATTCTTTTGGGACAAGATAGTTGAAAAATCATTTGATGCTCTAAAACATGCGTTGACCCATGCACCATTATTGCATCCTCCCAACTACAACCAGGACTACTTCTTGTACCTCGTTGCTTCCCATTCCACTATTGGGATGGTTTTAGTTCAACATGATGAATTCGAAAGTGAACATGTGATATATTATCTTAGTTGGACTCTAACTCCAACTGAGTTAAAATATTCCCATGCGGAGAAACTGGCCTTAGCTGCAGTCCAAGTTGTTCGGCGTTTTCGTCACTACATTTTGTTACGCAAAACCACTGTCATTTCTAACTGTAACCCTATGCAATACATTTTGACTAAACAATTGCTGGGGGGAAAGTATTCCAAATGGATTGTCATCCTGTAGGAATTTGATTTGGAATTCGAGAAGGCCAAGTCAAAGAAGTCTTTGGTTTTTGCGGAACTAATGTGTGATTTCCCTCGTGCCGATACCGAACATGTGGCGGAAGAATCCCTTGCGGATGAATCCTTGTTCCTTATTAGCACCGTTGATCCATGGTACGAAGATATCATTGTCTATCTCCAAACCCAATCTTTTTGGTCCGACACTTCACGATCTCAACGCCGGAAAATACGATTCCAATCCCAACCTTACACTATTATTGGAGATACACTTTATCGTCGTGGGATGGATTCCATTTTCCATCCTTGCCTTACTCCTGATGAGGCTGAGAAGGTTCTTAATGATTGCCACATTGGAGCATGTGGCGGTCATATGTCTGGGTATGCAAATTTTGTGCGCTGGCTATTTCTGGCCGTCCTTATTCAAAGATTGTATTATTACTGTCCAGAAATGTCACAACTGCCAAATTTTTGACCGTAAGATGTGCGCTCCTCTTGCTTCTCTCCACCCTATCATTGCCATTGGTCCATTAGCAAAATGGGGTATCAATTTTATTACATGTAACCCTCACTCGGGTGGGGGGCATGCGTATATCATCCTTGCGCTAGATTATTTTACCAAGTGGGCCAAGGCGATGCTTACATTTTTGGCAGATGACAAAACTACTGTGATTTTCATTTTCAATCATATAATTGCTAGGTTTGGTGTCCCCCAAGCGATTATCACTGACCATGGGAGTCATTTTCGAAACATCATAATGACCTAACTTACAGATCAGCTTGGCCTGCATCACGATAGTTCCACTCCATATTACCCACAAGAAAATGGTCTGGTTGAAGCAGTCAACAAAGTTCTCGTCACCATGATCCAATGAATCATTGGGATTCATCGGTCGAATTGGCACAACATGTTATTTTCAGTGCTTTGGGCGTACCGAACCTCAGTCAAAACATCAACAGGTTTTACTCCCTTTCAACTAGTTTACGGTTTAGGGGTAGTATTGCCCATTGAATGCGAAATCCCATCATTACAAATTGCTGTGAAATTATTACCAGCCACTTCCGAAGAGGAAAAATGTTTATTATAATTAGCTCAATTAGATGAGAATCGACACAATGCTGCATTAGCTGTTGAAACTCATGCCAAACGCATCAAAGCTCAGTATGATCGAAATGTTACACCCCGCGATTTTTTAGAAGGCGACCTAGTTTTACTTTACCATCAAGCAAACGATAAGCTAGGGGATGGAAAATTTGTACCCATGTGGCATGGTCTGTATATTGTCAAGCGGAAGTTGGTAAAAGGGGCCTATGAGCTGGAATATTTTGACGGTGTCTCTTTAGGTAAACCTAGGAATGGGCTTTATCTAAAGTGATATTATGCTTAAACGGATAGCGTGGAGATTTCATTAGATTAGTTTTTTCTACATTGGTGTGTTTGTAGATTAAAATTGCGTGCTTTACTTTAGTGAGTGTTTTTCATTATTAGTCCTGCTTATCTTGATTTTACTCTTGATATTGCAGATGTCGACACCTCTCCAAACATACATTGGTTTCGCTGATGGCACTTGTCGTAGTACATGAAGCATCTCTTCCGTATCTTGGGTTATCTATTCACCCTCTGACGAGTTAGTATCTATGCACAGGGTAAGCCTCAGTCAAACAAAAAACAAAATTGCAAAATATAGTGCAGTGATTGAATTATTATCTGAATCCATCTCATTTGGGATTCGAAGTTTGATTGTTAATTTAGATTCAGAACTCGTTGTGTTACAGCTTAATCGAGTTTATTCCATTAGAAATCCAGCATTATTGCGATTATTTTTTAGAGTCCGTCTCTTGGAATGAGAATTTGATTACATAGAATATCAAATCATTCCAAGATATTTAAATACATTAGCAGATGAAATTTCTTCTCGAATGTTAAATAGACATTTGCATTGAACCAAACAGTACATTTAAAAACATCTCATAAACATGTTTTGGAAGATAACCATAGTAATATCATAGTATAGCATAAGAGTGTGTCAAAATATACATCGTCCTCGATCATAGGTTGAAAAACACCTTATGATCGGCAAAAATAATAGTATCAAAAGTCATATCAAAAATGGGTCTACAAAGTGATCATCTTATCACTGGTGATGATCTCGATAAGACACTACTGCTTGGGCCACCCTACAAAGGAACCTCCTAAAAGGTCCTGGGACCCCAATCACATAGCGCTGAAGCCGAAGTAGAATGTCATCTATGCTAGTCTCTGGAATGTATGCAATCAAGCGCTCTAGATAGCTCTCCAACAGCCAAAGTCTCTGCTGTCTGGTCCTGTGGGGCCGGTGCCGCGGTAGCTGGTTGTCTCCAATCATAGGGCTGGAGAGCGGCTAGTCACCGTGGAGCCACATCTGCATTTAAAAAAATTTACTATTAGTTTTTGGATGATTGTTAAAAATACAAAAACATACATATAAAATTAAAATGTTGAAAAACAATTTTTACCTCTGTCATCCCATTGCTCTCCTAGTGGAAGAGTCATGTCGGGATCACTGCGATAATCCATCCCAGCGTATGGAAAATCCTGAATAATAAAAATTTGGTTCTCTAACCAACGGAAGTACTTTAGGGTGAATCGAACGATCTCATAACCCTCATCTGGATGACGGGCCATAACTGTGACCCATCGCATAACTCAAGGATCTCGGGGAAGTCCAGCCTCAACTGTGAGCTGCTGTGGAACCAACATCGGTACCCTCTCTAGGGAAAAGATGACAACTAAGTAACCATAACCAAATTTATTTAGCTTCCCTTGCTTCACCCTAGTCAATTGGCCCTTCACATTGGCCAATACAACATTGCACCAGTTGAAAATGGTGCCTCGAAAGCAGTCCACTGCCATGTGCATCTGGGAGCCTGTAGCTAGATGCAGCACTGTGCTCCCGCAGAGTCTGGTAACAGTAAAAGCAATAACCTTCAGTTCAGTATGGGAGATGGTTTTCACATCTATCCGTTTGTTCGGATCCTGGTTGTTACAGAACTCTAGTCAGAGACTAGCGACAGATTGGCCGCCTGGCCTAGATCCGAAAAGAGATAATTTCTCGCCTCTCTTGGGAAAGCCAGTAAAAAATATACATCATCCGACTCGATTTCGAGCCGGTTATCACCAATAATGAAGCACTAGTCTTGAATGCTCCATCTGTTTACCATCCACTGCAAAAATTCTACCTGTGCCCTCATGCCAGGTATGGTCCAAAATTTGAAAAGCCCACATGCTCTCAATGACTGTAATGAAGGCGGATGGAGCAATGCAGCCTGATCAACGTCCTCATGCTCTCTTTCCCACCAAACAAGAATATTGTGTACCTAAAATGTAAAATAGGTGGATTAGAAATTTCATTCTAAACTTCTATGGGTCAAAAATGGAAAACCTAGGGTTGAAAACCGCATTCCACGGGGTTCGCACTCCGCCTTTTAGAGACAGTGCGTAGGTGCGCACTTCTCCTTAAGGCGAGGTGCGACACCCCGACCTTTCGCTGTGTACAGAAAAGTCAGGGTACGCAAGGGCCACATGGCGCCCCTACGCAACCACCGCAGGTGATTTTTTGCCCTAAATTTCCTCCAAAAATCAAAATCTAAACCCTAAAACGAAATTTGAAACGAATGAAATGCAAGTCAAGGACATTGTGGATTACCTGGAGAAGACGGTTCTGAATTCCAGCGGTCATATTTTGCACAATATCCATGGGAAGTTTTTTACCAAAAGCTCTTACTTTTTACTCCAAAGGTAAACGGTAAAAATGAACTTGTGAAAGCCCTTTTTATAAGATTTTTTGAATAAATAAATTAAAATTTATTTATTTTTACTTTGAAAGGTCATTTTGGTGCATTTTTATTATTTTTTAAATAGATATGAGTAATGTTTGCAGTTTTTGTGCAGAATATTGGGGTTTCAGGTCAAATTGATCGTTTGTGACAAAAAACACATAGGAGTCCTCTTTAAGCTCTTTTCAGAATCGTAAAAAATGAAAAGATTGCCGAGTGTTTCTTTGTATACTCGTTAAAACGGAATTACAAAGACTGTCTTTTACAGTTCTTTTCCGATTGTACAAACATGAAAAGATTGCCATACTTTTGTTGTTTCAAGTTCGATATTGGTAATAAAACGGCGTGTTTTTAATCACTTTTTTACTTTTTCAGATTGAAGGCACTAAACATGAAAAGTACTCCTTGGTCGTAATGATCAAGCGGTTCTCTCAAGTATTATTTTATACTTTTTCGGTCTTGGGAGACACAAATTTACGAAAAAGGACAATCGTGGAGTTTTCTTAAGTTTTTCTTCTAACTCCCTAAAATTGAAAAACACTGAGTTTTTCCTATACTGGACTCGTTAAAATTTCACAGTAAAGGACCTGTTCAATTAGAAACAGGAATGGACCACTCATTCTTAGGGTTCGAATCTAAACTAAGTTGGACTCATCTGAAGGATGAGCTTATAACCAAGCAAATGTTATCCTCCTCAAGCTTGTTAAAAATAAACAGGTACTTGCCAGAAATGGTGGGGGAAAATGCGAAAAATGAACCCGTTTGTTGTACTCTGTGTTTGAAAAACTTTCCATCACTCTTGAACACGACACTTTTATCCACCTGAGTTGGGAAATCCTTTACCTAATAGTTAATCAAACCACTTTGAAAGTCTTCAACCGGTTTCCGGGTATTAACTTTGGGTCAACTGTCACCAAGCCATCTGCTGTGTCGTTACATGTTCAAGAGGTCTGTACAAATAAACCATTCACTTGAAAAATATTTTTCATCCATCATTGACCATCCCTGAGTTAGTTCTTGCTAGATATATTTCTTGAGACTTGATCTATGATTTCGTGTTATGGACTTGTCCATGACGGATCACTTTTTATCGACTCCAACTCATTATCTAGAAAGATGATCTAGAAATTGTCAGTACCTTGGAATCTACATGCCTCAATGGTAGGTTTCTCGCCTTTGACGACAGGTTGCATCATTGACCTTTGATCAACGGATTCCGTGACATGTTTGACATCGACTCATTCATTCACATCTCATGGATTGTACTATGTACTTTGAGGGCCATTGACATTACTGGTGGTTCCTCTCACACTTGTTAACAGTTTACATCATTGACTGGTAATCAAGTGGTTTCTCCCATGTTCGACTTTGACACATCCATTCACATGGGTAGAATCATACTGGTTCGAAAAGTAGAAATGAAGAACCTAGATCTAGTTACCACCATCCAGGCTGCGAGGAATTTTGTTATCATTTTATAGTGGACTATTCATGAATAGATGGTTGCGTCCATATTGTGTCCATGTGTTCCTACTTGTGGTGTAATACAAAATCATTCCTGTAACAGAGCAGTTTTTAGATAGTTCTTAGTTAGTTTTGATCTAAGTATGGGAATGCCTACCTCAGTGATGATATGTTCACATATATATATTTTGCATTGAATGTTTTTACAGGTTCGACCGGGGTATCCACAGGAAGATCCTTGAAATGATAAAGTCCTTCACTCTTCTTAGATGATCAAAAAGCCATCCTCATCTACTACAGACTTCGCACTTTAGGGGGCAATCTGTTACACAAAAAATTGTCACCATGACTTTCTATAGTTTGTGTGAGTCCATTAGTACTCATACATCCCTCTTTTGCAAGTCTTAAACCTCATATCTTCATGTCAAGCCTTGAAAATGGGCATTAAAAATGTCTCAAATCCTGGTTTCACACTTTCTCCTAGTATTTCCTGCGGTGCCGCACCTAATGGTCATGTTTCCTGTGAACCTGACTGCTCTGTATATTGAGTGATGGGTGTGAACCCCTGTAAAAGTTAAAAAGGTGTGATTTCATTCTTAAAAACTTATCTTGGCTCACTTCTAGACACTTCTAGAAGGAATATTACGCTGGCAAGTCCGCTCCACCTTGGTTCATCCATTCCATAACTAAGGGAGCTAACTCCATGATATGAGGTGCTTATCCCATTGAAGGAGGAACTTATCCCTTCAATGGTGGACCTGCAACTTCCTCCATTTGCACTATAAATTCATGCATTGGGCTGGTTGTAGAGGAGATTGAAAGCTGAAGGTTCTTGA
>APFE031206642.1:0-12317 GCA_000404065.3 Pinus taeda
CAAGTCTAAGTACAAACTAATTAACCAACAATTAGCCTGGTACAAGGATTCTTGAACTGTTAATAAGAAAACTTGGCCAACAATCAAATAACTTACAAGGGATTGACCCCAGAAAACTCACCACAGTTTACAGAAGGACCCAAGAAAATTTTCACATAATCACAACTGACATAGTCAAAGGAAATTCAAGCCAGAAAATGCATTCAAGTGACCAAGCCTCAGGCCAGGACAACTGCAACATCATAACACATGAAACCATGAAGTAAGGCCATAGAATAACACTTCTCTAGGCTTGATAGGCAATACCTCTGGAGCTGGAATCATAAAAAAAAAGAGAAAGGTCCATAACCCTTGCAATGGTAGCTTTTATACAGTGTAGTTCCATGAAAGTTCAACCCATAACCATATTTTCTTACCCGATGGTCTGCGCAGGAGGTAGAGAGTCCGAGTAGCCATGACCATCCCTTTATTCGAGCCAACATTACTTGGCCGTGCCCATTTCTCTTTCATCCCGGAAACAAAAAAAAAAGAAAACTGCTACAACCATGAGATGTGTATTGCCAAAGAAAATATGAGTAACGGAAGAAAGAGGAAAGGTGGTGAATACTTATCCAAGTCATATAAATCACTGGAAATTTAGGCAACCCGCCAACTAAACTGAAACCTTGAGCAGTAACCATAGTATTGCAGACAATTTTTGGCACAGTGGAAGGTGGAGCGATGCTCGATCAAGTGTGAAGAAACAATGAGCTGAATGAACCATATCACCAGGGTAATGAGTACAAATCCCTCGGTTCGATGTTCAACCCTTGGATCTGCCGACCAAAATCTCCACCATTGATGACTGGAGGAGCCCGAGGTGCATAAATGTTTTTGGTACTCTTGCCCTTGCCACACCACCATGACAAAGAAGGTGATAAATGTTAAGCCAAGTGGATAGTGTAGGTGAATCCGGAAGGACAGTGGTATGGTGTCACATTAATGCAAAAGTCTATCATGTCATTAGAAAGTTTTCTGAGCACTGGGAACTATGTATTGTGACCCAAGGTGGTATCATATATAACATCCGGACAATGATAACTTTGATATAACTCAACAGGGTAAATTTTTTAATTTTATGTGTTTGTAGTAGGTACATGAGAGAGAGGGAGGGATTGAGAGAGAGTGAAGAGAATGTGAGAGAGAGAGAGACATTGAAAGAGGGAGAGAGAGAGGGGGAGAGAGAGAGAGGGAGATACTAGCGGAAGGGATAAAGAGAGAGAAAGGAATAGAGACACAGGGATAGGAAGAGAGGGATAGGGAGAGAGGGAGTGGGGGTGAGAGGGATAAGGAGAGAGAGAGAGTGAGGGTGGACAGATAAATAGAGTTTCAAAGGTATATAGAGAGGGAGAGGGAGGGAAGCTGGCATAAAGGGAGTAGTCAGAGAGATATATTACAGGACAAAGAGGGGAGGCATATAGGAAGAGTGCAAGAGGGAGAGGGAGAGGGGGTTGGATTACAAGAGTAAGAGATCAGAAAGGGAGTGAGTGAGAGGTGGAGAGAGAGACATAGGGGTGAAAAGAGATAGTTAGTGGAGAGAGAGAGAGAGAGAGAGAGAGAGAGGGACGAGGAGATGTATATTGCAAGTTGTTGGTCATTCGTCACTAGTGTTAATTCTACAACTCATGAGGAGTGTTAATGTATTTTTAGTAACACGTCAATATCTAATTTCAAAAATATTATGAATGAATATTTTTTTATAAATATAATAAATTATGGTACTATTATTAAATGAACATAACTATGTTCCATGGGAAGTAGAATAGATGGTGGTGGGGTATTATGTTAAGCCACTCCATGAAGTGAATATCATTAGTTCAAAACTCCAAGAAAATCCATCCATGTTAAATATTCACACCACTTAGCAAACAATAATAAATATGATTATAATTATAATAAAATTTAAAATTTTAATATGAATATTCATAAATTTATTTTATTATTGTAAGTATTAATTTCTATTTGATAGTAGTTATAAAATTTTATAATAGCCCAATGTAATTGGGAAAAAAATTACTCTAAAAAAAATTGAATAATAAAATAAGGAAAATTAACTTCTCTTTGGAAAGTATTTGCAATAACATCAAATAAATTGACATATTACTTTTGCCAAGATTCATTAACTTTGATTAAACATTAGACATCCTGAGGGGTGGTAGATTATGTTTTGAAAATTCTTAAAAATAAGGAATTATTCTTTCTTTAAATATACTAGCAGATATAAAAAAGAATTGTAGAAGTGATACTATTTTTTCTGAATTTAATTATTTAAAATAATTAAAAAAAATTAAAATATATTATAAAATTTATGAAATTAAAAAAATGTATTTTATTTAAATTAAAAAAATGCAAATAATTAATATAAAACAAATTAATAAATGAAGAAGGAAATTTAACTTTCTTTAGACAAAATTTGTAATAATATGAAATATAATGAGATATTTGTTGGCCCAATATTCATTAACTTTCATTAAATTATTTCATATGTTAATTTGTAATAATATGAAATATAATGACATATTTGTTTGCAGAAGATTCATTAACTTTCATTAAATTATTAGATATGTTAAATGCTAGTAGATTAGGTTTTGAAAATAGAGATTTTGATATGTTAAATATTGGTAGATTTAGTTTTGAAGATAGAGAATAAGTTCTTGTTTAAAAATACTAGCCCATATAATAATATTTTTTCCTTTCAAAATAAGTATAAATTTTTTAAAATTATTATAAAAATATATAATTGAAAAAAAAAATTTATTTTGATTTGAATTTAAAAAAATTCAATACAAAAGAAAATATTTTATTTAAATTAAAGAAAATGAATCATTTCAACACATATAATTATTTTTAAAACAAATTAAAAAATATATATATAGAAAATATTATAATTATTTATAAAACAAACACTTTCTTCTTAGTTATAAAAGTACGATTATTCTAGAGTTTAAGTTTGTTGATTATTTTTTAGCTTTTTCCATTTCATAGTTCTAATAAAAAATTGAGTTGTAATAGAAGAGTAAGTAATATTATATAAATATATATTATATATATATAAAATCAAGAAAACTCGATAGAAAAACTTATTATATCAACATAACGCGAGATAACAAACAGTTATATATTATATGTTTTATATTCAATAAAAATAAAAAATAATTCACAAATGATTCAAAATATATTTTAGTATTTAACAATTAGCATTAAAAAATATTAATAACATTTTATCTAATATTCAAAAAATTTAGTTTTAAACATAAAAAGGATCAAAATTAGCAAATATATTAAAATAAATTAATAAAAATTAATAATACATATAATTTACAATAAATATACCAATTATGTCATGAGCTAAGCAGGCTTAAAAATCATCATATTATTTATCTTCAATTTAAATATTTATTCAAAAATATCAATTAAGTTTAATTTTAAATGGCAAAATTAAACATAATTTTGACAAGATTGACTAATTTTGATTAAATTATTAAACATGTTAAAATTTGGTAGATTAAATTTTGAAGATATGGAATTTATTTTTGTTTAGAGATAATGGCAAATATAAGAATTGTAGGAATGAAAATATTTTTTCAATTTGAACTTTTAAAATAAGTTTAACGATATATTATAATATATGTTAAATAAAAAAGATATTTTAATTTAAGTTAATCTGATTTCAATTAAGAAAATTTAAATAATAAAACTATTTTAATTTAATTTAACTTGATTTAGATAAAGAAAATGGAAATAATTTTCATAATAATGTTTTTCGTTTAAATACAAATTCCAAGTATCTTTTTTTTGTTAAGATTGGTAGATCCTTATTTTTCATTATAATATGTGCAAGCAAGTTACAACCACATAGCCTAGTTAGGTGATATCAACTTGCCAGTTGGGAAACGAGGTTTGTTGACCACATAACCACATTATACGCCATCTAGTAGCAAAAAATAGTAGTTTATATATCCAATCTATATATACTTGATAATCATCTACACAACCGTGAGTTGTCTTTCTATATATATAAAATACTACAAACTGGAAAGTAAATGCTATCCACATAAAAACTTAAGCAAAATGACTATGACTTCATCCTCCTATTTATCCTGATCGGTCGATGCCAAGTTACCTCAGGTTGGGTCACTAAGAACATGCTTGACAATGTTCTCTAGATTTGATCGGGACAACCATCCTATTTCTGCAGCTAGGCTTGGATCTTTTGAAATTCTTTATTGTTTTATGGAAATTACTTAATGACAATCATCCAGATTTGTTCCATCCCCTTCCCTAGGAGGCATCTATGGAGCCAGTACATGTGTAGAGTCTATTTATATTTAGTTTCTCTACTGCGAGATGACGAACCAATGATTTCCACTCTTTCACATCCATTGGCCCCAATTTCACAAATCTATTGATGTCATCCTCCCACTCAGTGATGAGTCATTGAATCTTCTCTTTGGTGCTACCTACATACACAATCATTGTTTATTGGATCATTTTGTCCACTGGTTTCCTCCCACTGCATTTTCCAACATTGCTTGGCTAAGCGTCAACCTCGCTCTCCCACAGTCTCTTGTCTCTACCCCTGCATTTCCCGGAACTAGCCATTGTTGTACTGTCGCGTAGCCTTATATCCTACTACGGACAGTGACCTAGAACTATCTTCAGTGTTTTCTTCCTCTAAGGGAAGTTATGTGCTTCACGAATAAGAAACCAACAATTCCAAACCATTATTTTCATAATTTTCAATAGCCACTCATTTTGTTCATCCATCCTTTCTTCCCCCCCATGTAGATTATTCAAAGCCCCTGAGTGTTAAATATCCCCACCCAAGATTCCCTAGACAAGCCTATATGCCCCCCTCCCTGTGCCAATAATGGCTACAATTTTGGCCACAAATTGTGTGGTTGCCCATAGACCCAAACGCCCGGAAGCCGACTCGAAAGGAGCGCCGCTCCTTCTTCCTAGTGCACCTTGTTGGTTGAAATCGTCCGATGTCCCCCTGACTGCCTCTCTATCATTATTTCCTCTACTCACCCCAGCCTCACATCTTCTGAGCCCCTTTCTCGACCAAGTATCCCTCCCTTATTTTATGAAGCATCCCTTGCCCCTAGTGTCAGCTAAAGCTGGCCTAGCTAGCTTTCCCAACATACCAATTCCCTAGCTTCGGAGGGCTCTTTTCCTAGACACCCACCCCCTACTCACTCTCTTTAAAGCCTAGGTGTTCGCCCTCATGGCCCCAAACATCCACAGAGCCCAAGCCTTCATGCCTCATTCTAGGACATAGAATGGAATTACCTCTATAGAAATTAATTCTACCTTACACTTTCCCTTTAAGTTTTCCAAGAAGAATAACATACAAGTTTCATTTATCCATCAGCCTTCCCTACCAATCCCTATGCTCCCCATAAGTTAGAGGAGAATGCAAAATCCTAGTGAAACCGAAATAGATCCCTTGCATGAGAATAAATTTCCCAAGTGCAGTAACATCCCTACATAACTTCTACAGTCGCGATGAATATTGCCACTGTTCACATCCAAACTCTTCCCATAACTTGAGATTCTCTCTCTCCCCAACCTCTTGCTCCCATGCAGTCCCAATTCAACAAACAAGACATTGAGGAGCATAATGAAGTGCAGGCAAAGAACATAGCTATGAACCACTACTTGGGATCACTGAGCCTCTTCACCTTCTAGAAAATGTTGCTCCACCTTATTTTTTGTATCCTCTTTGTTAGCTTCGACCTTCATACTAATTCTCTTTTCTTTCAAACACCTCTTACGCATGTGCATGCCACCTTGCTTATTTCTTATCATAATCATGCAGACCGCCACCGTGCCCTGTGCTTTGAGCATGCAGGAGGCAGTGGCGTAATGGATTTTTTAAAATGATTCGGGATGTTGGATATGTGCCCAATAGTGTTTCCCTTTATGTTGTTATGCTACATTAGATATTTCTCTCATATACTACTTATTAGCTAATTACACCAAAAATGTTCCATTTTGAAATTGGTGAGGCTAGACATTAGTCTACCCTTTTCATCTTCTTTTAACATTTATCAGTTTGATCTACCAATTTGTTCAAACCTTTCATCTCCTTTTAACACCTATCTATCTATTGTTTGGTCATTTAGTGATATATGTTCAAAATTTGATTAGAATGCTTTATAGCAGTTCCAGAACGATTTCTCTAGACCATAATGTGTTTTGCTTAAGCTGTTTAAAGAACCATCTGGCTTGATAACATCACAAGAAAACTAACTTTTGCAGTGAGTTTCTGAAGTAGAATCCCTTCGTTCAAAGAAGTTTCTGGGAAACATTATTCTGAGTTGTGGATATGTGGTTGAAAATGCATGGATAAAAGCGGCACACGTACTCATTACATCAATGAATTTCTTAGGTGCTCACATCAGGTACCATATGACATGTCAAAAGAAGGGTGTAGCATAGATCCAGGAATATAAGTTGTCAGAGTCCAAGATTGGCGACGATCAACAATCATCATTCAAATAGGGCTAGGGAAGATCAAGTTCTCAGAGTTCGAGAATGGTGACAGTAAGTAGTCAAATTTAATGGGCACTTATATCATTTTTTATGTTTTGAATGAAAATGTATATGTAATGATATGAAACATAATATCATTTTTTAAGTAATTTAGACATCTAGGAAGAATTGAGATACATGTTTAGTTTCCAAAGAACAAAGTGGATATTGTGAATGACAATAGTGATAGTTGGAAGAAACATTTGATAACCCTCTATAACAAAAGGAAGGGTGGTCAACGTTTTTCTCCATAAAATAAGAGGTAACAAAGTAATTTTAACTGCTTTTCTTTTAAGTATTTATAGTCTTTTTGTTTCTGAAAAAAGGGTACTCACTACATCAATAGATTTCGTTTAACTCAATACTTTTCTCCTAAAAATGGTTTGGTCAGAACACTGATCTATGAGTTCTGTTTTAATGTTTAACCAAATTGATTATTTCGATATTGATTTTGATTTTGTGTAATGTGTGGGTGGCTCTTGATTTTGTGTGATGTGTTGGTAGTTCTATTTATGCTTTATTTGGGAGTTGTCAGTAGTCAAAACTTCTCATTAATGTAAAGTGGTTAAGTGATTTAAATAAAATTTAAATAATTTTTATGTTTATTTATTTATTTATAAAATATAAATAATTTTATGTTTATTTATTTATTTATAAAATATAAATAATTTCATGTTTATTTATTAATTATTGATAGCAATCATTAAAAAATAAAAATAAAAAATAAAGCACCCACAAAACACATTTGAAGTGATGAAATTATTAAACAAGGAAAATAAGGGCAAAAAGACATGGTATATGCCAATTTTAAGAAGTGAAAAGTTTCCAACATACCCATTAACATGGTATATTATGATTCCTTGAAATCTCATGATCCCTTTTAATTATTAAAAGATTTATAAAATTACATTATTTTTAACATTTACTTACATTCGTTTATGCAAAGTAATAAATTTTTAAATTTTAAATTTTTATTTATATTTTCCATACTTAAAGAGATTATCAATGTTATGTTTAAATATTAAAATTTCAATTTCAATGTTAGGCTTATATATTAAAATTTAAAATTAAAATTTTATTTTTATAGTTATATTTATCATTTTAATTTAATTAAATACTTAATATTATTAATATAAACGATAACATATTTTTTATATGGGAATAAAAAAATTAATATTTAAAACAATTTAAATTAAAAATAATTATATTTTAATATTAAAAATAAATATAGTAAATTTTTTTGTATGTAGAATTAAATCTTATTATTATTATAATTTTTTGTTGTCTAATAAAACCAAAAAGTGTTATAAGTAGATAATTGTTTAATTTTCTTAAATGTGAAGGACATATAAACAAATAAAGATGATGATGGTTCTCCTCCATGTAAATTGATAATTTAATTATGATAAGTTTTTGTTTTTTCAAAGATAAAAAATAAGCCTTAGGTTAAAGTGTAATTGGACTTAGTATTTGATTTCATGCATAGAAGTAAAGAAAGCTGTTATTCCAGAGAATAAGATCTTATTGTTATTGCCATAAGAATGACAAGGAAAAACAAATTGTGTTTTAGTTTTGGAATAAGATGAAACATTGTGTTTGAATAACTAAAACCGAATCTTTCTTAAAAAAATAAATAAATTAATATAATCCAAAATATAAAAGCACCATGCCATAACCAATCTACCCTATATAAAATATGGTAAGAAGTGGGAATGTAGAGAATGACTTGCTTCTTGTGTGTAGATTTAATTTAGTTATGAGTTTATTTTTTACTCTATTCTTGAAGAGATGATCTTCCAAATATTCTATTCTTTGAGTATATCTTTGTACCTTTTAAAACAATTGTTAATATAAATCTGTTATCTTTTCTTGCTTTTAAAAAAATTACTTAATATACAGTGAATTTGAATTCAAATTTAAATTGGAAATATCATTTAACAGCTAGAAACTGTGTTCTCACCTGGTTTTGAAAATCAAATTGTAATTAAATCAGCACTCGAGGACAAGGATGATTATAAGAATGACACACTTCATTACAAGAACGACATCCAAGGGTTCTCACAGATGATAGTTGGAGGATGAAGAAATTTTATGTCTCCAGATTATAACTCTCTCTCAATCGAATCCAAGGGTTCTGACAGATGATAGTTGGAGGATGAAGAAATTTTATGTCTCCAGATTATAACTCTCTCTCAATCGAAGGGACAGGTGTAAGAGACATATTTGTAAACTTTAAAACACACGCAATGTGCGATATTTACCGCCAATGGAATCGATGAGAATTTTGACCCGTTTCTAATTATGATAGAAGAATGGCAACGTTTGATTAAAAGAACTGCACCCACGGTGTGAAAGATAGTCGTTGGATGATAAACAACTCGTAATTATAAATATCTCTCAATCCGACGACGCTCTAGCCGAAATCGTATTGTTATGGGGACAGCTGTGATAGATATATAGGAGATATATAAGGGGAGTGTGAACATCACAACGTGCCATAATTACAACAAATTGAATGAAAGAGACTTTTCAACGATTTGTTTATTATGATTTGATTACAAGAAAGGCATCCAAGGGTTTCTGACAGATAGTCGTTGGAGGATAAAGAACTTTCCAGCTTTCTCATCAAAATGGTACCGGGTATCCAAGAGATGTCACAGATATATCGGTGGAGTTTACAAATCACAACATGCTTCATTTACCATCCATTGAATAGAGACCCTTCCCTGGTTTAGCTCCATCCGTTCTTCAGCGTTCCGAATTATGAGAAGTGCAGCGCAGGGAATGGTCTAGATATGTATTCTCTGGCGTTGTTCCTCTGGTCCGACCGTCGAAAAGTTCTATGGGGTGATGAACTACTTCTGCCGCCATATTGTCGCTGGTACTTTACTTTTCTACCATTTTTTAGGTCCACCTAGACCGGGTTTTTTCCATGGTCTTATTTAAATGGTTCTTTTACATCTACGGCTGCATATGCTGTTTGTTTTAATATTTGCACACATTTTTGTCTACGGTCGCGCATGTTCCTGAAAGCTTGCGCTATGTGCTTCAAAATTTAGCTGGTTTTTCCTTTTCAAAACTTGAGGTTCACACTCGCAATTATTCTCGTAGTATGTATATGGTCATCTTTTATCGTACTCTTTAAATTCATAAGCGATATTCATACAGTAGAAATCTAAATATCACCCTTGTTCGTCAACTCTATACATATAAATTGAGGTTTTCTTGTGAATATTAAGGTCCCATTATTTAGAAACTCGTCATAGGAAACCACATTGCATTTGTATTCCTTATTCCTTACGATGCTTGTTAAGGTGGTTTAAAATAAGTAGATTTGTTTTGAAGATTGTTTGTCTTTTGTCCCTGGTTGGCATCTTATCACAATTAACATGAATATATAACAGAGCTATAATGCCCATTTTAACTTGAATTCTTGAAATTATCGGACACCATTTCCAAAATACTAAGCTAAACTGGTATATTATCTGGCTAAACCTACTCTCCTTCTGTCTTATCTTCCACTTGTCTACTATGTCCTTGAAAGGCAAGTCACTTCTCTGCATATATAGCTTTTCGTGCACCTCTCATGCTATGAATCTCACGAGAAATTGTATTATTTGAAATATTTTGTTATTTGAGATTTGTGGGTGCCTTTTGAATCATCTTCCATGTCATCCTATGGAATAATAATGGAAATCCATGCAATCAAATTTCTTCTTATTTACAATGAAAATAAAAAACCCTAAGAAACTTCTTACATCAAATTTATAGTTCAATATATCATGAATAATTAAAAAAAAAATGAACAAATTGAATTTTAGGTAGATTAAACACTAGGATTTAGAAAAAATTAAGCTACTGTAAATCGAGATTTTTTCTCCAAGTATGTAAAAGATTTAACATTTTTAAGGAATATATATATATATATAATAATAATAATAATTAATTACAACTTTAAATTTAGTGTGTCATTTTAATTTTCCGTTAGTGTTTCTTTAAGCATTAAGAAATTCATTCATTAGTATTAAGTCTAATTCTGGCTTCACAAACAAACTATCAACAAATATATTTTTAAAAGATTGTTGGGAATTGTCCGTTTATTTTATGAGTCGATCAGTTTCATTAAGTGGTTAATCAGATTTATTTATTATATAGGAATTGAATTTTTATAATTTTTAATATTTAGTTTTATTTATTTAAAAAAAAAAAACTAAATTTTAAATATTTATTATTATATATTTATATAAATTTATAATTTTTATTATGTATTTTTGTTATTGTTAATTTCAATACATTTATATTTAGAAATAACATATTTATTTTTCTCTTCCAGAAAAGGAGGAGAAGAGGAAGCCATTATTAATGTTATTATATTGAAATTGAATTATTTCTAAGTTTTTTCTATCTTAACTTAATGAGCTAGAGCGGGGAGGTGTTGGAGGGAGAGGGAGGGGGGAGCAAGGAGGAGATAGAGAGTGGGAGAAAAAAAACTGATATAGAGGGAAGAGAATAAGGGCGAGATAGGAAAGCGAATGAGGGAGAGACATCCATACAGGGAAGGGATAGAGAGAGGGAGGAAGAGAAAGATAGGAGGAGGGAGAGAGAGGATTGAAGGAGAGAGAGAGAAGCTAGTGGCAAAGGGAAGGAAAGAGATCATAGGAGAGAAAGGGAAGGAGGCGGGATAGAATGAGAGGGAGGTAGAGAGAGAGAGAGGTCATGGAGGATTGAAGGGGAGGGAGCAAAGGGATATAGGGAGATAGAGGTGGTGGAGAGATGGGGGAGTGGTGAGAGACTGAGTGAGACAGAAGAGGAAGAGAGAGAGAGAGTGGGAGAGTGTATGATATGGAGAGGGGGAGAGGGAGAGAGTGTGAAAGGGTGAGAGAGAGAGAAACGGTAGGGAGAGAGAGGGATAGAGGGAGAGAGAGAAGGAAATGGGGACAAAGAGACACGGGAGGGAGCGTGCAAGTAAGGGGGGGCAGGGAGAGAGAGAAAGTTGGGGTGGTAGAGGGTTTTTGAGAGAGAGAGAGAGAGAGAGAGAGAGAGAGAGAGAGGGAGAAAAATGTGGGAGAGGGAGGGAAAGACAAAGGGGGAGATAGAGAGACAATGATACAGAGGGGACGAGAGACATGAAGGAAGAGAAAGGCAGGGAGTGAGAAAGTGAGCCATAGTGAGAGAAAGTGGGAAGACGGAGAGGTAAAGAGAGCAGGAAGTGGAGACAAAGTGGGAGAGATGGAGCGGGAGAGCAAGAGAGTGATGGAAGGAGGTAGAGTAGGGGGAGGAGATAGAGAGTTGAGGTGGGAAGGGATGTAGGGATGGATGAAGGGACAAAGGGAAAGTGAGGAATAGAGGGAGAGAGATTATGAGAGATTGTGACAAGGAGAGAGGGAGAGGGAGATAGTGTGAAAGGGGGAATGACAGTGGGAGGGAGAGAGAAATGTTGATGGAGAGAAAGCATGAGATATTATGTGTGTGTGGGAGAGAGAGAGAGAGAGGAGGGACCAAAGGAAAATATGGTAGAGAAGAAAAGGGAGAGAGTGGCAAGGTGCCAGAGATTTGGGGGTAGGGACTGTCATGGAAAGATAGGAGAGAGAGAGACAGAGAGAGAAAGGTGGGAGTGAGAGGGGAAGAGAGACAGGGAGGGGGAGATAAAAATATAGATATGGAGAGAGAAATATGAAGCGAGATAGAGGGAGGGATTGAGAGAGTGATGGATAGTGAGATAAAGTGGTAAGAGAGAGAGG
>APFE031206643.1:0-68062 GCA_000404065.3 Pinus taeda
TCTTCAGTGATCTTGGGCAATAAGGATTTTACAAACCATTCAGCTAAGATCTGATCCGGAATATAAACCTTCACTAAATGCCGTCGATGTCTCCATTCATGGATATGATCTGAGATGTAAGTGGACGTCGACTGCTTTAACGAAGTTAATAGCTTCGTGCCATTTTCATATCTGACTGGCAGCTGAAAATGAGTTAAAAACGAGGTACCTAACTAACTAAAAACATAAAAAGTGGCTCGCGGTAATTCGATATACCATTTGGCCGCAAGACCAATTAGAGTGCGTTGAAAAAGATGTAAGCGAATAGAATCATCTGAAATGGATTTGGACACACACCAGAGATGATAAGTCATCACATGGTTCGACGGGTCCACTCTTGGTTTACCTTCGAATTTAGGAATATCACTGGGAAACTTATGCGGCATTGGCGGCCAATACAGAAGATAGTTGATTGGATCGTTTGTAAGGCGCGTCAAGTCAGGCAAGTCCAAAGTTGCGATGAATGGTAACTGACGATTAGGGTCCCTGAAACTTGGGGTCTGCAGACCAGCCCCAGGAGGAGGATATCCAAGATAACTAGGAATGGGAATCGCATTCGAGATATTTTGACCTCCTGGAAAACCAAGATTAACCGGACCATACTAGGGTTGCTGAGGTTGCTGATATGTGTACCCAGGGTACGGTTGATACTGATAGGTTGGTTGCTGCACAGCAGGACCGTATTGATACTGTCCTTGGTACGAAGGTTGATTAAATTGAGGTTGAGAAGTGACAACCGTACTTCCGACAGGCATCTGAATCGAATTCTGGACCGTAGATCCAGACTGAGGTAAAGATGTTTGAGGGGTAGATATAGGAACAGTAGAAACCGGAGCTGCCGATACTCCAGAAGAAGGTGGGGTAGATGGAGTAGATGTTGTAGTAGTTGCAGCAGACGTTTGAGATGGAGTATGAGGCGTACTAGGCCCAGACTGAGAAACTACAGAAGGTGCAGAAGTTTGAACAGTAGGCTGGACGGGTTGCTGAGATGGACCAACAACCAAGGGTTGTCTAGGTTGAGATGACGACTGCACGTTCAGTTGCAAGACCTGCTGGGATTGAGATGGATCCCACACTAAATTCGTTCCGGGGTATGGACCTTGAGGATATTGAGGACCATAATCGAGTTGAGGGTAGGGTTGATAATATGATTGACCAGAAGGCGGTTGGTAACCTTGAGATGGGTACTGACCTTGGGGTTGATAACCCTGAGGCACGTACTGATACTGGGGTTGACCTTGAGATACATATTGATATTGAGGTTGATTTTGAGGTGCATATTGATATTGAGGTTGACCTTGGGGTACATATTGATATTGAGGTTGAGCTTGGGGTACATATTGTAATTTGCGTTGTGCTGGACATGATTGCAGCACTTCCAAAGCCGACATTGCTGAGGGTGAAACAGCTAAATCCTCAACAATGTTATAGTTCTAAGCTGCTCTCGCATGTGGATTGAAAGCAGACTTTCAAAGTATACCCTTGGCGGGTGGTTTGATTATTAATTCTGGATTAGGTTTCTCGATCTATAGTGGATCGGAACTGGGAGCTGAGGTTGATGGACTCGAATGAGAAGATTCTGCTTCTTTACCATCAACAAGACTTTTACTGCCATAATCTTGCGATCGAGTCACAATCCTAACATGGGACATCATCAATATGGGTTCTTCATTGGCACTGGAGGATGAACCTATCATCTTATTGTCTTGAGATGGAAATGGATCCTTCAAGACAGCAGGAGTTTGGGAACCTTTGACAATTTTTGCAACCTCTGCACGATGAGGGCAGTCTCTCGTATAATGGTCTTCATTGCAGATGAGACATGGATAACGAGGTTTGCGTTTTTCATCAGTGGGTTCCGCTTTTTTGGGTTTCTCTTTTGAATTTTTATCTGCTTTATTCTTCTTCTTCCCTTTCTTCTTACCACCGGTTTTTTATTTAGCTGTAGATGACTCTACAACGTGAATATCAGCGGGAAGTTCCGCGGAAGACTCTCATGTCGGGGAATCTGGCAAGGTTATTATAGGAGAAGAATTCTTGGAAGACTTCTTCTTACTTTTGGTTTTACCGTACCAATCATACCATCAGCAACATGAGACCCTGAAGGAGCAGCAGCGATTTGATTTTGTTTGGGTAGGTCGGGGATCTTCTCGTGTAACGTACCTGACTGAGTATAAACTAGGTCAAGGTACTGTGCTTGAGCAATGACTTGCTCTTCAGTAACTACTCTGGCTTTAGCTACATCTTCAATTATCTTGGGCAGTAAAGATTTTACAAACCATTCAGCTAAGATCTGATTCGGGATATAAACTTTCACTAAACGCCGTCGATGTCTCCATTCATGGATATGATCTAAAATGTAAGTGGACGTCGACTGTTTTAACGAAGTTAATAGCTCCGTGCCATTGTCATATCTGACTGGCAACTGAAAATGAGTTAAAAACGAGGTAGTTGTTGGACACCTAATCCTAAATGGGTTAGTGTGGAAGCTAAAGAGACTAAGCAGTCCAAGGGACCTTGGGATGTGAAACCCAAGAGTCACACATTGTACTATAAATGTATGTCAAGTGTTAATAAAAATTGTAATGCATGCTTTATCATTCATATCTTTCTGACTCCCATGTCTGTTTAACATGGTATCAGAGCAGGCGTATTCCTGCCCAGCATAATTAATTTGAGCCATTTGCTTATGGCCTTTCTGTGCAGTTTATTTCTGCCATATTCACTTGAACGTTTCTCTGCCTCATTGCCCATGAACGTTCCTAAAAGAAGTGTTGTCCATTATTCTCTGTGCATTATTCCCTGACCAGCGTTGTCCAAACTGTTATGACCACCGCCTCTGTCCTTCCAGCGCTGCTCTGCCTCTGTCCTTCCAGCGCTACACTGCCTCTATCCTGACATAAACGCTCTCCTCTGCCTGACACTGCTAGCACTATCACTTCTTGCCAGCGTGCCCATAATAGCCAAGAAATGCGTCCGTTGTTTATAAATATTGTGCGCATTATTGATGTTGGAGCAATTCTAATCCGTGAGAGAAATTAGTAATGAATGCAGCGATAATATTTGTCTTCAGTTCAATGGAATCAACCTTGAATTTTTGTGTAAGATTCTCATAACTACTTATGCATGAATTCACAGTTCCTTGCTGGTAAAGAATTTGTGCCTCTAATTACAAGACATTGGAATTCCTTTCCTGACCTTTTAAGGCTTCCAAAGTTTTGTCCAATCGATTTCGCCGATATAAGCAATATGACTTATGAAAACTGAAATCGATGGGAAGTTGGTGGGAAGATTGGATAGGGACAATGCCTCATCGACCTGGTCAGACTGAATGAGTGCCACCACCTTGTAGTGCAGTGCATCCACCTCTGCCAGAGCAACACCCAGATTCTCATCTGCAAAATCTGCAGGACGTTGAGCAGCGTACAGCCCAATCACCACCTTGGCTAGCAATATTTTCAATTGTTTTCAATGCATATAGCTGAGTTGCATTATCTTCTCATGTTTTCCTGCTTATCTAGAAGACCATCAATTAGCACTGATATTATTCTAGTACTCGCCACTTCGTCTTCAATAAGAGTTGCATGTCGAATCAACAAACCCAACACACAAACAAGCTGAACACGCAAAGCAGAAACTTTTGATATCCGCGGCATCTTAACAAGCGTTGGCATTACTGGACCATTGATTAAAATATTGGTTGCGTCAACATTGCTGCTTATGGTCTTCGGGTATCTAAGGGCATTCTGCTTTTCACCGAGAGTTGTGTTGCCATTGACACTGGTATCGATACGACTAATAAATGCTTCTATCTGATCTGATGAGAGTTTCAAGAAGTCAGAAGCAGAGAGAGCATCAAATGGAAGCATGCGTACATCAAGAACATGTTCAATAGCCTTATCACTTTTCCTGCTGAGCATGATTGGTCTAACAGACAAATCAGACAGGTGCCAAAGAGCCTGTGAAAGATTCACATATACTTTGGAAGGATCTGCACTAGCCGGAGATACAGAGACCCCTTTACCCATCTCATCAGGAGAATAATTCAGCACGTGGGGGTGGCTATGAATTTGTAATGATGCAAATTGAGCCCAAAGCGTAGTTCCGTTTTTTTGAAAGCACAGTTCCAGGGTCACTTCGGCCACAGTTCCGCAAAGTGCCGAGTTCCGAGGTCCAACACAGGGGTGCGGGGCACTTCCTACAATACTGGTGCAAATACTGTTCTTGAATCAAGATATCCTTGATATTTTCTCTTATTTTAGCATGCGATATCAGAAAAATGTGGGAAGCATCAAGTAATACCTAGGGCGCGATCATACCAGTGTTATGCCAAGAAGCGATCCTGGCATACCGGCGTTATCTACGTTGACTATAACAGTCTCTACAACCCTGGCATTGCTCGGTTTACATAAACGCGCATGTCTATCAATCAATTTCTTTCTTATGCTATTTAGTGTTTGCAAAATGCTCTCATAGCTTTTGATCTGTGATTTTTGCTGAAGTTATACTTAGAGAAGGTCGTGTCTGATTTTTTGCTGAAGTTATACTTAAAGAACGCCGTGTCTGACATCGAATAGCAGGGGATAATATTAATTGTTTAAGGGCCAAAATTGTGTTTTACCTGCCTGAAATTCCAAGTTCCAGCGTTTGGCATCTCTTCTTCAGCGTTTGGCACCTCTTTGACACCAGCTTTTGGTGCAACTTCGACACCCGCATTGGGATCTACTTCAACACCTACAGTTGGATCTACTTCAACGCGTACATTTGGGTCAACAACTACACCTGCCTTTGGGGCTTCCAGTACTCCAGTTTTTGGGGCTTCCACTACTCCTTCCTTTGGTTTTGGGAACACTACAGTTTTTGGTCAATCGACTCCAGCATTTAGTGCTGCATCTACTCCAGCATTTGGGAGCAGCACAACATTTGGAAGCACTCCATCCTTTTTTGGTCAAAGTTCGATTTTTGGAGCTCAGTTAAGGGTATTTCCTTTTCAATAACCATTTCCTTAGTCGAATCATTTTACGCTTATCGACTTTCCATGCGTCTCAAACAATTGGAGGGTTGAGTAACAAGAGTAATTGATAGCGATATTGTTTGGAGTCTTTATTGTCTTTATTGAATTTGTTTTGAGATCCTCGTAAAGGAGAGCTAGAATTCTTTTAAAGGTTTTGAAAGCTCTACAAGGAGCATATTTGGGCAAAGATATTTGTTGGACAAGAAAGTTATTTCGCAAAAAGGGAGTAAAATTTTGCTGAAGAAAAATGGTTCCAATTGATGAAATATTAAAGTTACTCGAAAATCTAATACTCTCAACTATAGATAATACAGTCAAAATCAGCAAAGATTTTCTCACCGATATTCATAGTTGTTTACAAGATGTACATGAAAAGATTGATTTTTTACAGCTTGAATCTCAATTCCAGCAAGAAGAATTACAGCAGTGGAGTCATCATTCTGAACCTATTTCTATTCAGAAGATTGAAATAGACTCCCATAAACAACAAGTCAATAATGTTACTGTTCATTCAAATAAAGCAGCAGTTGTACATGCAAATGCAGAAACTCAGTCTGCACTTCCCAAGCCCATCATCAGACCTTGGGAACAACTGTCCACAAACAAGCCAGAACTGGCTTGGATATGAGAAGGACTTGTCCTTTCATATTCCAGACTACTCAAAGCCCATTCAGTTTCAGAGTGCTGGATTTATTCATGAAAGTTCACCTGCTCCTCATGACAGTTCACCTCCATGTGTTCCAGACTTTGCTCCTCTTCCACAGCAACAACAACAACAGATCGTAAAATGCCAACACTGTGACCGAGTTGGCCATTTGAAAGATCATTGTTTTGATCTTCATCCATGTAAGCATTGTCATAAAACCATTCATTCTTCACACAGATGCTTCAGCAACAAACGTCCTGCAAGAACAAATATTCATCTAGGATGGATCGCTTCTTGGCAATGGGCATCAACAGCCAAGAAGATATTCCAAACAACATTGTCAGAACTTGTTTCCAGAAATATTGAACAGTCTTGCAGTTGAGTTTTATCCAATCTTCTCAACCTGTGTATCTGAAGGAGGGGGAAATGATGGTCATCTTATCAAGCCTCATAAGCCACTCAAGCGAGCCCCTGAGCCACAACCTGCCACATCAGTTTTAGAGTTGTAGCCAGAGACAAAGATGCCTGAACATGCCTTTAGTTGGAAATATGGGACACTTCCTCTAGCAGAAGACTTCAACTTCTTGCCAGTTTTGGAAGAGTTCCGGGAACAAAATGAGAACACTTCCTCTAGCAGAAGACTCCAGCTTCTTGCCAGTTTTGGAAGAGTTCCAGGAATTGCATTAAGCATTCCAGAGTTGTTGGTCATCCTTAAACCATCACAGGTTGAGACTTCCCTTTTCAGGTTGAAGTTTTACCTTTTATGCGGGGTGAGACCTCCCTTTTATGGTTGAAGGTTTCCCTCTTTAAAACAATAGGATCACTTCCTCTAGCAGAAGACTTCAGCTTCTTGCCAGTTTTGGAAGAGTTCCGGGAACTGCACTAAGCGTTCCAGTGTTGGTGGCTATCCTTAAACCACCGCCCTTTTTTACCAACATTTCATAGAGCACATTCAGCCCAGTGCTGCCATGCATTATTGCACATTTTGTATTACAGCTCTTTTCTTGGACTCATACATAACCCTTCGGATTAAGGGGGGGAATGTTGGACACCTAATCCTAAAGGGTTAGCGTGGAAGCCGAATGGACAAAGCAGTCCAAGAGACCTCGGGATGTGAATCCCAACGGTCACCAAATGTACTATAAATGTATATCAGATTGTTAATAAAATGTACTGAATGATTTATCTTTCCTATTGTTTTCCTATTTGTTCTCGTTCACCATGTCTGTTTAACAAATATAACTTCCAAATATATCATATTCCAATAATTTTATTCATAAGAAGGACTCCACCATCATTATCTATAACTAGCTACAATACCCTAATCCTAAGTATTAAGTACCTAGTGGACCTTCTTTAATGAAGTCATATTGTAGTTAGTCCATATATTCTATTTAGTTGATCTTCTTTAATAATAAAAAACATAGTGGGCCTACTCCACTTGAAAAAGAATGGCCTAACATTATGCATTCCACATTAACACAAATAATGTTATATATGTTGGGATATATAGAGTTCTATTTCAATTTACTTTAGATTGGATAGTATATAGCCTAATTTATACAACATTACTTTTTGTGTTGCATGGTGCACATGATTTACCCATAGAATTTCCACCACTACCATTAATTTAAAGGGTCATTTGGGCCCCCATTATACCCATAAGGAGGATCCTAGTACTCCATTTCCAGTCAAAAAGCATTCCCCCCCAGGCATGTAATGAGGATTTACTAGCATAAACTAGGGTGAACCATAACAATGAAGTAGTATGGGAATCAGGTCCCATGTATAAGGGTTTCATGCAACATTGAAATAGTCCAAAAATATCATCCATAAACTCGATTCCCTTGTGTGGTTGTTGAATGCAACAGTGAAGTAGTCTAGGAAACTAGTTACTCATGTATAATTATTTGAAACAGTGATGAACTAGTCTATAAAGCCTATCCATAAACATGGTGGTCCCATGTCGTCGTGCTCATTCTAACTCCCAAATGGAACTTGAGTTCAGCAAATTACTAAATATTGTGTTCCAATTCTCAATCAAAATCATGTGGATCTCATAATTCAAGTTTTTGTGATTCATATTGTTTTGAGAAATATTTTCGGTAAAATCACATGGACACATATCTTGGTCGATGTGTTTCGAACCACCCACTTGTTAGGATATTCCGACACATAGGAAATAGTTAAGTTCAACTTGGTCTAGTATAGAGTTAGGTAAAGTGTGTTTCTTTACCGTTGTACATTTTGTAACTTACAATCCGACGGTCACGATATGTAGTGATCCGACGATTCACTCTCTCCTCGGTATTACCGACACTTGATCCGTGGCTTGACACCCGATTGGTCCATGAGTTCTATTTAAAGCGCATGGAGGGTCATTGTTCGGGTAATCCGTCTATGAGAGAAAGCTTATGTAAATTTTCATTCTTTGATTAATAATTGCCTGAAGTGGCCACGTTGGCTCAGGCCGTGGACTGTTTCCCTCTTTGAGGGTTTTAACCACGTCAAAAATACTGGTGTATCGATTTGAGATCTGGTTGTGAGCGGTGTCCTTTTGGTGTTCTTTCTAAGGAACTTACCCTGTAAATTCCTACATGTGTTTGGTGAGATATGGTCGTAGGCATGGCAACAGAGTCATAATTTCTCAACGATAGTCTTCTAATTCAGTGGTATGATCATCCATTCCTTGATTTGTCATCCTTGGTTTATCGACGAGACATGCTTGCTTGATCTCGTTTTCCAGCTCATGACCTCGATGCCCATCAAAAAAAATTTCTTCCTCAGTTCTACCCAGTCTTTTTCGAGTTCATGAAGTCTAAGGTTCCCTCACCGAATGGCTTCCTAAATCCTTATGTGTTTGACCTTGCGTAGCTATGTTATTTCTTCATCCTGGTCTTCACGTGCTGTCATATCCACGGGAGCTCTTATGTGTGGATTCCTTTTTGCATTTTCTTCAGAAATTATGGTCGCTACTCTATTTCGCACCTTTGGAATTGCTTCCACGTCAGGGTTTTGCACATGGTCCTATAGGCCCATTGCACCGCTGGTACGTGCAGGTCTCAATTAGTGCATCTCGCCTGGTTAATCCTATTCAGTACTTTTCATACCCTATCAAATGCTTCCGCGTGGATAAGTGGTAGTGCACATCCCCTTTCCTGTTGTTATGTCTTGTTCCGATTCTCTACTCAGGGAGTTGTGTGCGCTTTTATGGACTGTACAACATATGTTTGTACCCATCGGGAAAGGTGGGCACCCAAGTTGTTCCACCCCTGCTGACTGGCTCTCGTTCTAAGTTGGAGTTTTCCAAGCGTAGGCACATCATCCTTCTGCATTTGTGCTAATTCTCAAAGCTCCCTTGATGCGTACCCCACCATCATGCAGGTGTTGCACATAGTTCCCACTTTAGAGCATCGAACCGCTGCTGTTCTGGTATTGTGCTTTCAAATTGGTTCAAGAATTCATCCACCACTATCAACCCATCATAAGTAGGTAGATCCCTTGCTTCTATTGTCATGCAACGTAGTGATCTAACATCATGATGCAATTAAACGTTGTTACTTTGTGTAGCCAATTCTGCCATTGCTCTATCTCTTCATCTGAATCTGAAGTGCAGGATCTTTCGCACTCCCATGAAATGCTTCCATCTATAGTCAGATTCACCCAATCCTCTTCTTGAATGGTTATCTTGTAAATAATATTAAGATCCTCATCACTATCATCGCCGCACACTAGTTTAGTGTATCATGCTCCTTCGGCTGGATCTAGCGGTACTACTACGCATAGTGACCTTTTCTCAAAGATCATTTTGCACTTCTTCAAATTTATGACTCCACTCATATCGGTGGCCCAGTCTATTCCTAGTAGCGTGGGATAGGGATTACTATCATCGACAATCTCTATCATAATCTCTATCACTTCAAAATTCGCCTGCACGCTCACACCTTCAATATTGACTATTACCCCTTACACTCTTCCCATGGGAAAGATCTTAGGTTGGTTTGCCATTCATAACTGAATAGGAGACCACTATAGTGCGGGTCTGCCCATGTGTTCCCATGTTTGTTTTGGCAATACATTCATGTTTGTTCCGAGATCGAGGATTACCTTATCCATTTCATACTCTTTGATTTGTGCAGTCAACCTCATTTCCCTTCCTATGCGCAATGCATGCTTTCCAAGATTCCAGACTACACATGGCTCTCCTGACCCCACACACCTAGTGATAAGTTCCTGTAGTACTTTTACTACCTTGTTGTTGTGTAACAGTTTCATGCATGTCTCCAAGAAGGTAGTGAGCATTGAAGGATCCATCCTTGGTTCTCTTTGATCCTTACTACCTGAGGCAGAGGCCTTTGTGAAGTTCTTCTTAGCTTCCACGAATGTCTTCTTTGTGCATTCTAAATGAAATTTGGGTTCCTCTATAGGAGCCTTGTGAATCCACGCACTTTCTTTTGACTACTTCCCTTTATCATCACCAGTGGTCCACTCTTGAGCATCATGTTTACATTCAGGTCTTCTTTGCGTGGATCAGACCTCATCATCTGTAGATTCTAGGTTGGAGGGGGCTGAAATACCCCTTTTTCACATAGTCTCACTATCAATGTACGGAAATCTTCTGCCTCATGGTCAAACTAAGTACAATACAAACATGATGTCCTTGTCAGGATTGTATAATCATGAGCATAGTGTCATTTCCCTCTGCGATTGTAACAAATTAATTGTCCATGACCCCTTACTGGTCCCATTCCACCTTGACCTCGATTGCACCCTTGAAATCCAGTGCGTGCCATTCCTGCATTTGGGTTGAGGGCTCACGTTTCTATCTGCACCCTGTAGGCAGAAGTCCGATCCATCATTGGTTCATAGCTTCTGCAGGTGTGTTCATCATGGCCTACCGACCTATAAAAATTACAAAACAATTGTTGGGATGTTTGCATATACTTCTGCAATAGATGACAATTTTCCATAGTGTTCTTTCCTCCTATCTGACAAATTCTGCAACATAATGTAGGCACCACGCTTGGTCTTGCCTATTCCTTAGGTCTTAATGGCATCGAATCTCCTCCTGCCAAGTAATTTGTGAATATTAGATAGTGGTCCTTATCATGCCCCTAGCCTTCGCATTTTATGCACCATAGCTCCTCGCGTGCCTCTAACCGAGGTGTCATGTTCCGTTTCAGACTCTACATCTCCAGACACAGATTTTTTAGTTGTGCATGGATTTGTTGGACTCCCAAACCAGGGTCTTGTATAGGGGTCTCATGCACTCTCATCGCCATCTCCAAAGCTTCAGCCTGGGTGGAAATTTTTTACCGTGACAGTGTCTTCCTTAAGTGTGGTGTTAGTGATGGTACAAACCATGCGTGGTATTGTCCATCCAACAAAATCATGTTGGCTTCGCGAATCATACCCTTTAGTATTTGGTCCAAGTCCTAGGGGGTCTCACCCAAGAGCATTCTAATCTCCTTAAACCCAATGATTGATTGTGTTTCCGACTTTGGCCTGCTAAATTCCCTTTTCAGTGTGGTGTGGATTTCTGCAATTCTTGCATTTAGATGGTCATTAGAATACTTGATGTACCATGTTAGTATGTGACTCCTTACACTTCCCATATTGCTCTTACCACGAATGAGAATTGGTCTAGGTCTTCATTCCCTACTCTTCTAAATATTGTTAGTTTGATCATAGTCACCATATTGAACTGTGATGGTGGTAGAGGTGGGGTAGGTGGAGATGGAGGTGAGGATGGTGAGATGGGTGGTGGTGTACGTGGAGATGGTAAGCACGGAATTTTCTACCTTATCAGACTGACCGCACTTCTCGAAGAAAATTTCATGAGCTCTTCCTCACTTTCCCGTGAGGGGAAAATTAAGGGACTAGTTTCCAATTATTCACTACTTCTGCTTTGTAGATCTTCCCACTTCGTGTAGTCCCAAACATTAATTTATTCGCATAACCCACTTTTCACACAATAACATCTTAATCCAAGTGTTCAAATATTTGATATACTTACCTCGTGGTCCCTTGAGGAAACCTCACTCCACCTCACTGTAGCGGACAGTAATGTCTACCGTGGTCTTAGTGATAAATCCTCCTATAATTCGGTTGATCCAATGGTCCACAACTCGCGCCATCTTATCTTCTGACAATTCTAGTTTGCACACTGATTCGGGAGTCCACATGATTGGTTTTTTGAGCTTACACCTTCCCTGACTGTCTGCTAGCTTTGTGATCCACTCATACAACTTAGAAATAAAGGATGCAAAGAAAGTTTTGTGGATTTCCGTATACACGTAGCGCTCAGACCACTGTTCCTTAGATACTCGTGGATTTATGTTTTCCTGCACCGTGAACTCATGAATCTTCTGGTTCAACCACCCTTCAATTTATTTCTTTATTGGATTCCAGTGGCACGACATCAAACATCCCTTATGTAGATCCTAGTCCTAGCAACAGATCCATTTGTTTGCTTGTATGGGCCTAACCCAGGTTCAGAGGTGATTTAGCCAAAAAAATCCCAGTACTATCGGCCCTTTCGGCAATAGTCCATAGAGCACAGAATGAGGTCTCCCCCGAAGTAGTATGAGACAGTGCTAGAACTAGGTTTCAGCACCTTGGGGATGTCTAATGAGCTTCTAGCGGTCAGCAGTTTTACCCTGTGTGCACGTTTCTATGCGCATCTATTACTCCCTCGCAACCTGTGATGTTTTCTTCGCGCGGTCCTACTTGGGGCGTGATCCATATTATAACCAAGTTCCTTACTATTTAACCTATTATTACCCAATTAATTAACTTTTATGTCTAAGACTAATGATAATTAACAATATAACTAGCAATCATATAAGTGGCGATAAAAAAAACCATATAAATGTATAGAATGCAATACACAAACAGATGCACAAAATTTGGAATCAACTTCTCTTTACTATTCTTTGTTCAAGGTTACAAACATGACACTGCCCTGTGCACTCAGCTACAAGGGTCCACGCACTGAGCTGCAGACTCTACTAGGTCTTTGCGCACTCCGCTGTAGAGCCTCTTCCTACTATTACGACCCAATATACATAGACTCTTACTCTATGCTCTATCTCTACTCTGCTCCTCTGCTTGCTCCTTCCCTCTCTTTACAACTTAAAGCCTTGCTATATTTATACAATCCCATGGTCTGTGGACCACGGGTAGGCTGACATGACATTACATTACATTACAAAACTTAGGGTGGACAAACCTATGACTCAACCTATACCTCACGCTCTGTGCTTGCAATTCTTGGAGTCGTACAATAAATTTCACCAAAACTTGGGCTTTGAGCCCCAAAACATGTTGTGGGGGGATTCTAACTCTTATGTGTGATGGTTTATTCTATTATTAGTGCACATGGTTACTATTTAACGTTTAGTAAAGTACTGATGTAGTGATTAAAGAGTAACATATGATGAATTAACAGAATCATAATTTCACTGCTATTATGGGCTGCATTACAAGTGACAGAAGCAACAGAGAGAGATCTACACATCTGGACACTCTTCCACAATTCTGCACCAACCGAACTCAAGGAGTTCCCTAGCATGAGCCACTTCATATTCATCCCTAGCGTGAGCAGCAGCAACATCAGAAGGACCAGGAGTCACCGTTTCCATCACCACGTCCGAGGCAAAGTGAATTGGAATCTCCGGAACTTGCAAAGTGAAAGGATTATGCAAAGAGACAGAGGCAGGGCCCTCTTGTTGGGAGCTGGACTCGCCCACCAGCTGGGCTTCTTCATGAAAGATCACTGAGATATGGGTTGTTATCCTTGGACGATTCTGAGTGCAATTGAATGAGAAAAGCGTAGAGCTGAAAGAGGGAGACGGTGAGGAGTCTGGAGGGTAGTGGTTGGGGAGATGGACGCGCCCCCTCCCACTACGAGTGTGGGGGTAATGGCCGACAGTAAGTTCGCTGGAGAGGGATGGAGAAGTGGAGGTCGTGCTAGAGGGTGCATTCCGAGGAGTTCCCCTGCGGCTCCTCATCTTATGGCGAAGATAGGGCATCACAAAGACCGCAACAACTCTATTGAAACAGTACCGTTCACCCACCACCACTGAGCTTGGGCTAATCAAAAGAACATCCGAATGAGGGCAGGAGGCCTCCAGAAGACACTGGGGAAGAGACAGAGGTGGCGTCTTAGGATTTCCTGAGCAGAACCAGACCCACAGTGCGACAGACCAAGACAGACTATAACCAGACCAGTAAAGCACTAGAAACTTGAGAACATTCCCATAGCTGAACCTCTATTTATCATACTCCATCCTGCCTCAAATGGAACCCTTCATAACTATTGCATTGAATAGAGCCGAGGCATCACTCAGTCTAGAGCGTACGAAGGCGGTAAGGAAATCGGCAGATAGGCTGTGTGGATCAAAGCTGCCCAAAGTGAAACAAATGCACCCAGTGATCCCCGAATGCCAAGGTTTAATCTGCATCGGTTGATAATCCATGTGGTATAGGGTAGGTAGGTGTCGTCTCACCTTGCCCCACCCCTGTCCCATCACTTGTCCCAGCTGGCTAGACACCCACATCCAAGGGTGTATGAACCTTCGTTAATTTAGATATGAACCTTAATTAATTTTTTAATGGTGTATAAAGATTTATTAATTGTTTGATACGAACCTTATTTAATTTTTACTGGTAATATGAACTTTTGTTAATTGTTTACATATCAATTTTTTTTTAATAATATATTAACCTTTATTAATTATTTAATTATTTTTAATGGTGTATGAAGTTTTATTAATTGTTTGATATGAACCTTAGTTAATTTTCAATAGTATTATGAACTTTTGTTATTGTTTAGATATGACTTTTATTTAAAATTTTAATGATATCTAGACGTTTATTAATGATAAATAATTTTAATAGTGGATAGATAAACTAATGATCATGTTATCACTCAGGTTGTTCCCTGGCTCCAGAAGGGAATACGGCCGAGATAACCACTAACCAATCTTTTAGCTGCAGATCCTAGCCAATCTGCAACCATAGAGCGCTCTCTCTTTGTGATTTAGATTTGTTTGATTATATGTTAGGCTAGTTATGAAGCACAAGTTTTGTTTGGTGTTTGGAAGATGACATTCAGTATAACAAGGCAGTAAGTTGAGAGAAGTTCAAACCATTGGGTTGATGGAGTCTAATGGAAATAAACTTATGGGTATGGTTTCTTTGGCAATAGGAAAATTGCAGAACAAGACAATTAAACATTGAACAACATTGAAGCTGAAATAGGATTAAATGAAGTCAAGAAATGAAAGGAAATCAAGAATCTTTCATTATGTTAAGAGAGGGAAATTGTGTATACATTATCAGGGAGAAATTAAGAATTCCTTGATGATATTTAGTGTGGAAGAACCAGGGAGACAAGAGCAGTTAAGAATTATTTCCTATGCTAGTCATATGGAAAACATAAAAAACTACAGGAATTGAACACAGAGTACAGTAAAGTAAATTCCGGGTTATCCTTTTTTCCTGTAATTTAGAAGATGGTATTCATATGATAAATAAAACACAAATACAGTAACTCAAGAGTAAAGGAAACTTATTGATCCATGCATCAACACAAGAATTCTGCAATACATCCTTTAGCCATTGATTCCACAACCAACAAATTCACCAACACAACATCCAACAATTTTATTTCAGAAGACTTCTCAAAATTTACAGAGCAGGTCCATAATGATATTCATCAGCCAAAATTAATACATCTCTTTTGAAAGTATTTATAATAAGTCTAGAAAATATCTCGTAGGGAAATATCAAGACATAAATTTATCCATCTACTCTGCTAGGGGCAATAACTGATGTGGAAAAAACCGCGAAGCAATAAATGAGGAAATAACTATGTTATACTGGCTTCTTTAGGTGTCATGTTATTGCTGACTTTTTGGCTCTAATAGTCGGTCGATGGCTGCTTCCCTGATTTGCGTTCATGATGTGCTGTCATTCGCCACCTGTGCCTGAGTTTGTTTCACCTTTTGGCATGAATTCCCTCCTTGGTTGATTTGATTTCCTGATAGGAGACCCTGATATTACTTCTTACCTGTAATGCAGACAATTTACAAAAAGGAGAACCCAACTACCTTGGTAAGACTTCCAGCATGCTCTGCCACCATTGATCTGTTGGTAATTGATGCTTTCTCAATTTAATCAGTGTCTCATCAACTTCAGTGTACCTGTAATAATTTGGCTCAAAATCAAAAAGATGTGCTACCTCATGCTCAATTAAAAACAAACTTTCCAGTTTATCATATAAACTTTGTCTAGAGGGAGGCACTGTCTCTTCTGAGTTGCTTGATGATGCTGTAATTTGACTTTGCACATAGGTATTTAGCCTATGAGCATATTGTTCTTGTTTTAACAGCTTCCCATTACTAGTGATCAGGCTAGGTAAACCTTTGCTCTGTAACATTGCAAATTTATGTCTGAAGGCCACTATCTCTGTCTGCATTTCTTGGCATTTTCTTTCTACAATTTGAACAAAATTCCTTTGAACAAAATTCCTCATAGTTAGCACCTTCTTGACTCTTAAAATAGTCTTTGTCCTATTATGAATGTCTAGAGATGCTAATTGTTCACTGGTATGAGTGTTCAAAAAATGAATCATTTGATTGGCTTGCTCAGGCTTATTTGCCAACAATACCCTGGCCTTTTGAGTTTCATATTGAGCCACCCCTACCAAATCTATCTGGTCAAAAATAGTTTGTATTTCTGTCCATTGATCAACAATAGATTGGCCAATCTTATCCCACAAAATGGTCTTGATTTCTGTGAGAGTTCTATGAAGAGTAAGGTCCTCTCCAAGGCTTTTATCTTATTTTCTAGGGCCTTCACTTCCCTTGTCTTCGCAGCTACAGTCATTTTTGACTTGTCATAACTAACCTCAATTTTGGCTAGTTTTTCCTTGGTTTCCTTTAATTCTGCCATTTGGATCTCCAAAGCCTTTATTTCTTTCATCATCTCTTCCATACTCAGGTTGGCCTCTTGTAGTGCAGTTTTTGTAGTTGTTGCTGAAGTTGAGGTACCTGCTGTTGATGCTGGATCAAGGGGAGGGGCTGTTATGGTGACTGCTGGAGGAGGAGCTGTGAGAATTGGAGCTGTTTGAGCTGGCTGAGAGGCCAACTCCTGCTATTTTCCTTATAGATCTGCTTCCAATGCTTTCTCTTTATCCAACAATCTTTGGTTCATCCTCATCAGTAAACTGGCCACATCCTCTTCTTCTTTTTGCTGTGCCACCTCTGTGGTCTGAGGATGTATTGTAGCTGGCAGCTTCAGTTGTCTTCTTAGGGCTTCTATGTCTTCCTCCTTCTTTCTTATTAAGGTCTGTGTGCCTTTGGGATCCTTGGGATCATGTCCCAATTCTATGATAATTTATTCCAAGTATTTTATTTTATTATCCTTGGCTAATGAGGAGGTGTATTCCACCTCTAATTGGGCAGAAGTGTTATACAATGAGTTTTGCACTTTATGAGCCATCAGTGCTTTGTCTACCAAGGTGGAGTATACCATTTCTCCAGCCTATTTGTGTAACTCAATTTGGTCTATTGGGTGGATGTCTTTAGCGAGAACTTCCAGGTTGGTCCTGATATAATCTGTAGCTGACTATGGCTACTGTATAATAGGATTGAAGTGACTAAGGGTAATCTTCCCTGCCTAGATATCATAGGCTGCCATTAGCCTTTGTTGATTGGTGGGAGCCATTCTTAACAATTGATTATAAAGCTGAAACCTCACTGGTTCATTTCCCGCTTTGATTTCTATGAATGCTCTCCTGATATTAGAGCCTTGCTTACTTTGTTGCTTGTTCGATGTGACCTCCACACCAGGTTGTCTCTCTTGCTCCTGTTTAAATGAGCTAGTCGATGTTTCCAAAAATGGAGAGATTTGCTATTCAGAAGTTCCCTCACCCCTAATGTTTCCTATTGTTTCTTATGTGAATTCTTCTTCAGAATAGGGGTTTAGCCTTTGTCTCTTCTCACCTTGTTGATCTATAGATGCCCCTGTAGGTGTCTCTTCTGGTCTGTCCCTCTTTTTGGCTCTTTCCTCATTATGAGGGGTTTGTAGCACAGGGATCTTGGCTGCCTTTACTTGCACTGAAAGGCCTTGTTCTTGACCCTTTTCTTGGTTTGTAGATGGTTGTTCTGCCATTGTATTCTGCTGCTCTAAATGTTGCATTTCTTTACCTTTCCCTACAGGTGGAGTGGTTTCTTGAGCCGGCTGTTGTGAAGGTGTAGCAGCTGATGTGCTTGCTCCAATATGTTGAGGCTGTGTGAAAGGGACCTGTGCAAAATAATACAAGTCAATTCTCTTCTCATAGCCTTTCAATTTTTTTTCTAATCTTTGTTCTTCAGTCAAATCTTCAATTAGTGTGCCCTCTACCCATTCCTGTCGATTAGCATATTGTTCAATGTGAGGGATTGGCTGGTGCACATATCCTGAAAGCTTATTTTTCACTCTCCTATAGCTTATGAAATGTTCAGGGTCATATGGTGCCCAATAAAAGCTTTGTTTCAGCATGAGTTCATCTCTTAGCATCTTGTCTGCATCATTCCAGGCTTCTTCCCTCTTATTGAAAACAAAAGGACCCAATTGATGTCTTTTCTTGAGCTGTGCCTTTTTGTTTTTGCCATGGAAATGAGTCAAATCTACACTACTAAATTGCCTCAAATATTCCAAGGCAAAGAGTCTCATGGGGGCACATTTTAGCAGCTTCCAGGGGGGTAATTCACAACCATAAATCCTGATCACAGTATGGTTTTGGTAGAAATGCCAATCACCAATGTTGTAGCCCCTTGAAAGATGTAAAATTCTCTGCATTTCAGCAGTGAGCCTACCAGGAGGAGTCATTGTCAACAGGAAAGTGGATGGGTAAATGAACATGTCAATGAACTCACAATATGTGTAAGGTGAGTAGTGAACTTCATGGAAAACTGAGGTCCAGAAAATGATAGATCTCCTCTCTCCTTTGGAGTCTAGTTTCTTAAGAGGAACTTGGAAACTATTAGGATGATAGTACAGTAGCAGATGATATATGTAGGATGTATACTTGAACACTCTTTCTCTCTCCAACATCATAAACTGCTCATGGATTTTGTTTGCTATGAAGGTGGCATAGTCATACATGATAGTAGGGGGCTGTCTTGGAGTGAACATGGACATTAGCACAAACATTGTTTCATCAACAAACTCACTAGTTTTGCATCCTAGAATGTAGGATATCATGTCTTTTAGGACTTTCCCTGTCTCATTGAATGAGACTTGATGATAAGGTGGAGGATGATCAGGTTGGCACTGTGGTTGCATAAACAACTGACCTAGTCTTGTTATTTTTGAGCTAGGTAGCTTTGCACCTTGATCAAGCAGGAGTTTCATGGTGAGAGGAACCAGAGGCTGAGTTGGCTCAAAGTTCAACATCTCATTTATGGATTGAGGAGTAATATAGAACAGTACAGATCCAGATGGAGTAAGGATTGCTCTTTGTGTGAGATCATAGTTTGCATAGCATAAATGAATAAAATCAGGCAACACATTGACTGAAGGGAGGTAGTAGATAGGCATGTTGGATTCCCAGATTCTCAGGACATCAGTGTGATTTCTGTGGCTATTTCTAAATTGACAAAATGTTTGAAGGTGACACTTGAGACCCATCATGTCCTTAATCTGGAAGTCCCTGTCTGCCAGAGGTAACCATTCCAAGTCCTTATGTGGTGCATTCAAGGGTGCAATGTTGAGAACCACTAGAGCCTCCATGCTTCAATTTGTTAAGTGATCCTAATCTTGAGTTTAAATCTCTTTGGAGTAACAGACAGTAGAACAGTGGAATTGGTTTCCCATAGAAAATTACAGACTGAGCTATGCTTGTGGAGATTGCTGCCTTTGGTGAAATTTACAGTGACAACAAAGTTTACAGAATTGGCTTGGAATGTTGGAAAAACAGGGGAAGAGTGCTCCTTTTACAGGTGCTTTTTGGCGATTTTACAGGCGGAGATGGGCTTGATTTGCAGTTTTAAGGGCGATTTGTAGAAGCAGACAGAATTTGTAGGCTTTCTTTGGTAATAATGATCAGATAGTGAATTAAAGTGTAGATATTTGCAGGCAATAACGCATTTGACTTGAATTCAGCTCTTCGGGTAATTTTTAACAGAGAAATTTCGTAAAAACAGGGTTTGTGGGCGACTATCGAGTAAATACATGTTCTATGGGTGCCTGGTTTACAATGAGGACTGCAGGCCGAGCTGAGGTAACACGCTGTGGAGTTGATTTCACTGGGTGATGGACTGTGCAGCCTTGGTGGCAAATTCGTCGTAATTTTCATGCAGAGGTTGCGTAAGTCAACAAAATAGGAATAAACAAAAAAATCACTTTCCCGAGTTTTTATCAAAATTTGGACTTTTCGGGCTTTTGGCACTTTTTGGAGATGACGTCAGCATGACGTAGCTTTTGTCTAATAGTGGAGTACAGAAGATGATGTGGTTGTGACATGGTCGCTGGCATGGGGGATGACATGGCGGACACGGCGGATGAACGGCAGTGTGGGTGATGACATGGTGCTGACAGGATAGTGACGTAGGTGGTAGGACAAATGGTGGTATACAGTTTCCATCAGACTGCCTTTGGTACGGGGGCAATTTCTGTTAGAGCGGGCCCGATGCAATGAAAATACGATAAGTGTCCCTGGGTATGGAAGGAAAACCGCCGACCATCGGGTGCTAACGACCTGACATCGGGGCGCTTTCGATATCGATGAGGGCCTTTGGATTCGGAGAGCGCGATCCAACCGTGGACATGAAGGTGAGTTGTCAAAGGTTTATAAAAGGAGCGCGCACGATATTTCCAATATTTTCTAAACTTTGGAGGGTTAAAAACCTTAGGTTAACGAGAAATACGGGCATGGTTTTTATTAATTAACCAAACGTTAATTAACCCGGTTTATTGTGCGGCAGGTATGGTTATTTGTTTGACCAAAGGTCTAACAAATCCCGGTGGGACATGTGGTGGGTTATCATTGGCCCCAGGTGGACCAATGGCTCCCAAGGAATTTTTAAAACATAGCCATATTAGGTGGGGGCGGGATATATATAATGTTTTGGGTTTTTTGCTTTTTATATATAGTAGGGATAGGGAAACATTTACATAGTAGCTATATAATAAGTTAGGGTGTTAATATGACAAATGATAGGGAAATGCTAAGTTTATAGGGCAAAACTTAGACTTTTTTTAGGAAATGAAAGGGAAATGGGATGATTATGTTTACACAAGAAATGTGGCTTGT
The DNA here is from genome assembly GCA_000404065.3 of Pinus taeda. Classification (NCBI taxonomy): domain Eukaryota; kingdom Viridiplantae; phylum Streptophyta; class Pinopsida; order Pinales; family Pinaceae; genus Pinus; species Pinus taeda. Next base: position 21,004 of record APFE031206643.1, read on the forward strand.
GTTGACCAAGTAAACACAATGTTTTTCTTAGTAATTCTAAAAAATGAAATGGATTAGGAGTATTGAGCAGATCTCAATATCCCTAGGGGATGTTAGTGAAGTTTGTGGGGGAAATGAGAGGGGAAGTCAGTCATGCTCCATTGAACTTGTAGCCAATTTTCCATGATGCTTGTGATACCTTTTAAACTGAACATCACTCTGCTTTTTGCAACCTCATAATTATCTGCCTACCTAACCTAAAACACCTAGCATTTTTTCTTCCTTTGATTGGGTGCATTTGAACCAGAAAACCATGCTTTTCCTCTTTTCTTTTGGCTGCCCTCATATCTAAATCCACCCTTATTTCTACTAAGGGCTTAGATTGAGAAGTTGGGCCCTTTAATTCTCTATCTCATCTAGTGATCTGCCAAGCTTGAACTATTTGAGCAAACCTTATTCTCTATTCTAAGACAAGAAATTTAAACATGATCTAGCCAGGGTTAAACTATCTGGCTATTCATCCATGGTGAGAAAGTCAGTGATTGCACTTTTTGAACTTGCTATACAACATGTAGTATAGTAGTAGCTTTTTAACAAGCCAATTCCCCGGTCTTTCTTTGGGATTCCTTCCCTTTCTCTTTATCTTGAATTTTTATTTATTGATAATATGGAACCTTTGCAGCATGGAAAGGATGATCATATTTGGTATTTCCACAGTCAATCATGAGAAATGACACCTATTGGTATAGGAACCTAACAGTGGCTCCACTTGGGGATGGATTTTCCAAGAGAAAAGCCAAGAACAGCAGGTTAGATGGCCTTATTCTCATTTCTTGTTGTGATTTAAAGCTTCCTTTTCCTAGCAAGCTAACCAACTGAACCTTTGTCACATAGATGCATTTCACATAAGCTGATCTAAATCTAACTATAGCTCTGCCTTTGATGGTTGATCAGAATTGTTTGCCATCATCTCTACTTTTCCCAAGTTCTCTCTTGATTGTTTATGGTAAACACAAAATATATACCAAGGGTGGTATAGTTGTTTGCTTCTTTCTCAAAATTTGTTGCATCTTATTTCCTATCCTATTATTGAAATGAACTGCTAAAATAAACAGTTTTTATGTACAAACTACATTCTTGTTCTGTCTAACAAGGAGGATCAAAATAATGCTTGAGCATTCGCCCATTGACTAGGCCTTCCTGAGCTTCTGTGCCATCCAAACTCTTCAAAAAATTGGTGTTGTTTCCTTGTACAGCCTAGATGACAAAAGGGCCTTTCCATAGGAAATCAAATTTGCCATGTTTTCCTTTGTCTTCCCTTATAGAATCCCACTTTAGCACTTTGTATCCTGTGAATAAATCCTCAGCTTTTGTTCTTTTGTCAAAAATCTTCTTGAGTTTATCTTGGAGAACCTGAGTTCTCTGATATACTTCCTCTCTAGTTTGTTGCAAGTGAATAGTTTGATTGATTCTCCTTTGGATGTCATTGGGTTCTACTTGTAACTATTGCAACAATTTGATCACAGGGATTCCCAAAGATGAGGGGAACACAGCCTCCATGCCATAAACCAATTCATACAGGCTGGTTCCAATAGATCTTTTGGTGGTCAATCTATATGCCCACGGTGCATTTACTAACTTTTTATGCCAGTTCTTTTTGTTCTCCTCCAGGACTTTTTTGATGATGTTGACCAGGCTTTTATTGGATGCTTCTGCTAGACCATTACCTTGAGGGTAGTAAGCTATGGAATGACCTAAGGTAATGTTGTATTTATGGTTAAAATTGATTATTCTTTTGGACTTAAAGGCAGCAGCATTATCTGTAATAATCTTCTCTGGACAGCCAAATCTAGACGGGATATTGGTTTCTAAGAATTGCATGATGATTGAGTCATTGGCCTGCCTACAAGGGATAGCTTCTATCCATTTGGTAAAGTAGTCTGTGGCAGTTAAGATCCACTTGTGTTGTCCATAAGAGGAAGGATTAATTTCTCCAATGAAATCTAAACCCCATTGTTGAAATGGCCTTTCAGTTGAAATAGGTTTGAGGGGTAAGGGTAACAGCTTCCTTTTGCGTTCAAAGATCTGGCATGTATGGCAAGAAACTACAAATTTTCTCACATCAGCGAATAGGGTGGGCTAGTAAAACCCATCTCTTAGTATTTTATCAGCTGTGGATTTCCAATATAAGTGTCCTCCACAGTCCCCTGCATGAAATTCCTTGAGTATTTTGTTAGTTTCATCCTAAATTAAGCAATTAAGCAAAATACCTTCATGATTTTTCCAAAATAAAACCTTGTCCTTACTACAACACTTTGAAGCTTTCATTTTCAAGAATCTCTTTTTAGTCCTGGATAACCCTGGAGGAGCTTGCAGGTTTAACAATACAAAACATATATCAGTGTACCAAGGTGATTGTAAAAAGGCTTGATTGATCTGTGAAGTCGCCATCTCCTGTTCGTTATCCAGTTCATTGATGTCAAGGGTTTGAAAGTTGGTTTCAGTCATTAATTTAGCTAACCCTTGTCCCTTTATGAGTTTTGTTGGTTTGATTTCAATGTCATACTCTAAAATGTTGGCTATCCATTTTCCCCTTTTACCTTCAATTCCCTCTTGAGTTAGAATATCCTTTACCACTGCATTTGGGACATAGGCAATTACATGAGAGTGCAAGATATAAATTCTGAAATCCTTTATGGCCTTTACAAGAGCATAGGCTTTCTTCTCCATGATTTGGTATTTGAGTGGAGCATCTCTAAGTGCTTTGCTGAAGAAAGCAATGGGCTTTTCACATCCTAGGTCATCTTTTTGTAATAGGACAACATCAATAGTATGCTCAGATGCAAAGGAAAAGATTATGAAATCTCTATCAAACTTTGGGCTTGTTAGAATAGGTGTTCTTGTTAAATCTATTTTGATTTACTCAAAGGATTGTTTAGATTCTATTGTCCATTTGACTTTTGAATCTTTATTCAGCATATTATTCAACGGTCTAATTAGCTCGGCCAAATTGGGAATAAATCTTCTTAGGAAATTGATCTTCCCTAGAAAGGCTTCTAATTCCTTGATGTTTCTTGGGTGAGGGACTTGAAGGATAGCTTGTATTTTGTCTGGATCAATTCTTATTCCATCTTTAGAAATTATGTGACCTAGGAGTTTGCCTTCTTCCAGGCCAAACAATGATTTCTTTGGGTTCAGTGATATACCATATTTTCTGCAAATTAGAAACACTTGCCTCAAATGATCTAGGTGTTCTTGGTCTGATTTTGAAAAAGCAGTGAGATCATCAAGGTATATGACTAAAAATTCATGGATCTCTTTAGCAAAGGCTATGTCCATTGCTCTCTGAAATGTGGCCCCTGCATTATTGAGTCCAAAATGCATCTTCACATATTTAAAGGTTCCCCAGGGTGTTGTAAAGGTAGTTTTATCTTGGTCATCTGGGTGAACTAAGATCTGATTAATCCTTAGAATCCATCTAACAATGAGATCCTTAAAGCACCCACTACCCTTTGTAAAATGTGATCCATCTTGGGTAAGGTGTAGTGTTCTTTGAGAGACTTTATTCAAATTTCTCAGGTCAACACAAAGTCTTATCTCTCCAATTTCTTCCTAGTGGGCACTGGATTTGAAATCCATTCAGAAAACCTAATAGGTGCAATTATTCCAGCTTGATACATTCTTTTTACTTCCTTTTCAATAAGGGTAAGGAGGACTGGATTAATCCTTCTTGGCTTTTGTTTAAAAGGTTTTTGATTTTCTTCAAGGGTATTGTATGTTGGATAACAAAGGTGTCATAGGATTTTAGATCCTCATAGCTCCATGCAGAGACATCTTGGAACTCTATAAACAACTTAATGTATTTGACTTTTTGGTCAAGAGGCAAAGTTTTGGAGAGTTTTACCATTTTGGGATTTTCTGTGGTTCCAATGTTGCAGTCTTCAATTTCCGTATTTAATGGTTGCATTTTTGGATTTCTTGGAATGTCATTTGAATCAAATATATCCTCCAAAGGAGTCAGGCCTGTGGGCAGGACATTGTCGTTCAGTTCAATTACTTCGGATTCTTCCTCAGTTATTTCATCAAAATTAATTTGTTTTAGCTCTTGCAGATTTTTGTGATTACAAGTTGTTGGATGCAAAATCAAATTTGCTGCTTCGGCTGATATATTTTGCTCCATTTCGTCAATTTGTTGTTGATCATCAATAGTGCTTGTGTCTATGTTTGTACTTGAGAAATCTTCTTTTAGAGTGAGGAAATGATTGATTTGGGTATCATTCTCAAACACTTGCCAATTTTTCACATTATCTGGGACAGCAGGTCTGTGTTTGATCTTAGCAATGAAGTGATGATTGGGCTCGAATGGCAGTTTGCAAGTGATGGCAAAGATTGCCAAACTATGTGCATGTAGGTTGTGTTCTCTTGGAATTTTGGTGAGCTGTGTTTCCAAGAAGGTGTTCAGTATTTCCATGGCTGCACCCCTATCAGCTCTTAGCCTAGGATCATTTTTGTAACAAACTTTCCCTTCATTTACTGTACTATCAAGTCTGAGTCCCCTAGAATTGAAATCTTGGTCACCCCTAGACTTCTCATCAGTTTAAGTCCCAACAAAAGGGCTTCCTATTTGGCCATATTGTTTTTGCATTTGAAATTTAGCCTATATGCATGACCCCGAGCATGGTCATTTTGTATGTTGTGTATCTATATCCCTGCCCCTGCTCCCAATTTGTTTACTGATCCATCAAACCCTAAGTACCATAAGATTTCTTGATCACTACTAGCCTCAGGAGTTTTGGGAACTTAGTGGGCAATAGATTTGAATTTTGTAGCTGATTTGATATATCTTGTTCACCTATTACATCAATCACTTCAACAATTTTTTTGTCCTGGGCACTGGATTGTTCATTTATGCTCATTGCCTGTGCTGTTTCTAGGAGTTTGGCCTCAGTTTTGGGACACATCTTAGCATTGTATAAGATAAATAAATCCATATAAGAATGTATCGAATAGATGGGGAAGTTTTTGGGTTTCTCTTGACTGCTAACCACATATTTCATCAATGTTTCCCGGTATAATCTCTTCGGGTGCCCAAAGACTGAAATGGTGGCATATGACATATCTAGTTGCAAAGATCCTTGGAGTTTTGCACCCCAAGCTCTAGATAAGAGCATGCCATATTTAGGTGGGATATCAGCCACCACCACATCCATCAAGATTATTCTGGCTGGATATTGTACTAAAGACACACAAAGATCTTTGATTAGGCCTGGACACCTAACCTCGCTAGAATCAAATGAGAACAAGTCCTTATATGGCCTTTTGGTGTCTAGATCAAGCTTTTCCATCACTAACTTGGGCATTAGATTATGGGAACTGTCTTAATCAAACATTGCATTATGTAACACTTTGTCATGAATTTTCAAGCTTACATAGAATGGAGGAACTCCTCCATCTACTGTCTTACCATTGACTTCGGGACCAAAAAACAGCTCTGTTGATCATCTAGGACATTGACTGCATCCCTAGTTTTTGATATCTGAAGGGACCTATTAATCTATTCCTTGTAGAACTCATGTTTAGCCAATTCTGATAGTGGCATGGCTATTTTTATCTGACCTATTTCTATCTCTAGGTTGAAAGGTTTTTCCACTTGAACTCTTGTATTGTGGACAACAGACTTTTCCTTTTCTGTTGTGCTTTCCATGTTCTTTTCTTTATCAGGACTGTTGTAAGGAACTGCATCTGCTTTGGAATTTACTACAGCAGATATATTTACACTTTCTTTTGGAAAGGAGGAAAAATATGGCTGATGGGCTCTTTTGGGTTGAGGTCTGTCTCAGCAGTGAATTCTGTGAGGGGAGAAGTATCCTTAGCACTCTTGGGCTATTTGGTATCTTTCAACTTGGTAGGTTTAGGTACATTTATTGTTCTACTTCTCAATTTGTATTTCTTATGAACCTCTTAGACTGTTGCATCATAGCCTTCTTTAAAATCAAATGATTCTCCAGACTTGGTTTGAAATTGATTTAAATTATGAGCCTCTTGATCATCTTGTGTCAGGAAAATTTTTTTCTCACCATTTAAACCCATTAGATTAATTTGTGTGTCCTCTGTAGGCTCACTAGAAGTTGAGGCTTCAGCATAATTCTCTTCAAATGGGGGTTTGATGTTCTGATTAGGGCCAGTCCTTCCAGCATTAGGGTTTTGATTCTTTCTAAAGTTTGGGCTTCTTGTTGTGTTACTTGGTTGTCCTTCCCAGGATGATTTCCTTTCAATAGTCTCCACTCTATCTCCTAATATGTCCATACCTTTAATGATTGCATCTAGTTTTTGCTCAAATGCTGAAGGTTCTTCTTTGAAAGTTGTCCTTCTTTCAGTTCTAGCCCGGTTTTGTTTAGAAATCAAGTTTACCTCTACACTAACAGTTATATTCTGCATGTCTGCTAAGTTTGATGGGGCTCTTTCCCTCAACTGATATGCCATGTTCGAATCAAATCCATCAGGGAATTTGATCAGGGCTAGGTCAGGGGGAGGTCTAAGGTTCTGAGGAATGGCACGATAGACATTATTAAACCTTGCACAATAGTCTTGAACGGTCTCTTGTGGTCCCAATTTTAAATTGTCATATTCAGTTAAAATGTGTAAAGGGTCTTTTTTCTTTTCCCATCTGTTTAAGAAGGATTGATATAGGGCCTCAGGATTGGCTATAGAATTTGCAGCAAGTGCTCTAAACCAGGTCCTCACATCTCCAGTTAGACTTTGGACAAAGATTTTCATTCTCACATCATCATCATCAATTTCATAGTTCTCAAAATAATCTTGCATTTTCTTGTTGTGGTGTTGAGCTGTATAGGAGATAGTACCATCAAAGTAGGTGATTTTGCTTTGATAGTCTCGAGGCATAGCCCCTGGATTGGTAGGCAACTGCAAAGGAGAATAACAGTTGGCCATATTTATAGGGATAAATGGGGCAACAGGAAGGAATAAGAGGGCTGAAACAGGGGGGACAAGATGGAAATATGATTGGTGGATGGGGGAGTGCAAAGAATACTTTGAGGGGTAGATGAAGAACTTGGAGAGGCTGTAGTATTGATAGAAAGAACTGTTGCTCTCCCAAGAGTAAGCTCGGATTTTGTAAGGTTTTGCTGAAGTATATCAAGGTCTAAATCAAAAGTTTCTAGACTTTCTTGTCTCCTAAGGGTTTTGCGGATCAAGTTAGGATTTTCAAAGATAGTTGGGGGATTAGGATATGGATTTGATCTGGTGTAATGCATTTTCTTTTTTGGAGCCAACTTCTAAATCTGTTTTTCATATTTTTCCTTTGAACATGTTTGGAACAAGGAGACTGATTACCCTTGATTCATTCCCCAGTGGAGTTGCCAATAAGGTTATCACTCAGGTTGTTCCCTAGCTCCAGAAGGGAATATGGCCGAGGTAACCACTAACCAATCTTTTAGCTGCAGACCCTAGCCAATCTGCAACCAGAGAGGGCTCTCTCTTTGTGATTTAGATTTGTTTGATTATATGTTAGGCTAGTTATGAAGCACAAGTTTTGTTTGGTGTTTGGAAGATGACATTCAGTAGAACAAGGCAGTAAGTTGAGAGAAGTTCAAACCATTGGGTTGATGGAGTCTAATGGAAATAAACTTCTGGGTATGGTTTCTTTGGCAATAGGAAAATTTCAGAGTAAGAAAATTAAACACAAAACAACATTGAAGCTGAAATAGGATCAAATGAAGTCAAGAAAGGAAAGGCAATCAAGAATCTTTCATTATGTTAATAGAGGGAAATTGTGTATACATTATCAGGAAGCAATTAAGAATTCCTTGATGATATTTAGTGTGGAAGAACCAGGGAGACAAGAGCAGTTAAGAATTCTTTCCTATGCTAGTCTTGTGGAAAACATAAAAAACTATAGGAATTGAACACAGAGTATAGTAAAATAAATTTTGGTTTATCCTTTTTTCCTGTAATTTAGAACATGGTATTCATATGATAAATAAAACACAAATGCAGTAACTCAAGAGTAAAGGAAACTTACTGATCCATGCATCAACACAACAATTTTGCAATACATCCTTCAACCATTGATTCCACAATCAGCAAATTCACCAACACAACATCTAGCAATTTTTTTCAGAAGAGTTCTCAAAATTTACAGAGCAGGTCATGAATGATATTCATCAGCCAAAACTAATACATCTCTTTTGAAAGTATTTATAATAAATTTACAAAATATCTCGTAGGGAAATATCAAGACGTAAATTTATCCATCTACTCTGCCAGGGGCAATAACTGATGTGGAAAAAACCGTGCAACAATAAATGAGGAAATAACTATGTTGTACTGGCTGCTTTAGGTGTCATGTTATTGCTGACTTTTTGGCTTTGATAGTCAGTCGATGGCTGCTTCCCTTATTTGGGTTCCTGATGTGCTGTCGTTTGCCACCTGTGCCTGAGTTTGTTTCACCTTTTGGCGCGAATTCCCTCCTTGGTTGATTTGATTTTCTGATAGGAGACCCTGATATTACTTCTTACCTGTAATGCAGAAAATTTACAAAAAGGAGAACACAACTACCTTGGTAAGACTTCCAGCATGAAATGCCACCATTGATCTGTTGGTAATTGATGCTTTCTCAATTTAATCAGTGTCTCATCAGCTTTAGTGTACCTGTAATAATTTGGCTGAAAATAAAAAAGATTGCTACCTCATGCTCAATAAAAAACAAACTCTCCAGTTTATCATATAATCTTTGTCCAGAGGGAGGCACTGTCTCTTCGGAGCTACTTGATGATGTTGTAATTTGATTTTGTACATAGGTATTTAGCCTATTAGCATAATGTTCCTATTTTAACAGCTTCCCATTGCTAGTGATCAGGCTAGGTAAACCTTTGCTCTGTAACATTGCAAATTTATGTCTGAAAGACTCTATCTCTGTCTGCATTTCTTGGCATTTTCTTTCTACAGATTGAACAAAATTCCTCATGGTTAGCACCTTCTTGACTCTTAAAATAGTCTCTGTCCTGTTATGAATGTCTAGAGATGCTAATTGTTCACTGGTATGAGTGTTCAAAAAATGAATCATTTGATTGGCTTGCTCAGGCCTATTTGCCAACAATACCTTGGCCTTTTCAGTTTCATATTGAGCCACCCCTATCAACTCTATCTGGTCAAAAATAGTTTGTATTGCTATCCATTGATCAGTAATAAATTGGCCAATATTATCCCACAAAATGGTCTTGATTTCTGTTAGAGTTTTATGAAGAGTAAGGTCCTCCTCCAAGGCTTTTATCTTATTCTCTAGGGCCTTCACTTCCGTTGTCTTCTCAGCTACAGTCATTTTTGACTTGTCATAACTAACCTCAATTTTGGCTATTTTTTCCTTGGTTTCCTTTAATTCTGCCATTTGGATCTCCAAAGCCTTTATTTCTTTCATCATCTCTTCCATACTCAGGCTGGCCTCTTGTAGTGTGGTTGTTGTAGTTGTTGCTAAAGTTGAGGTACCTGCTGTTGATGTTGGATCAAGGGGAGGGGATGTTATGGTGACTGCTAGAGGAGGAGCTATGAGAATTGGAGCTGTTTGAGCTGGTTGAGAGGCCAACTCCTATTATTTTCCTTATAGAGTTGCTTCCAATGCTTTCTGTGTATCCAACAATCTTTGGTTCATCCTCATCAGTAAACTGACCACATCCTCTTCTTCTTTTTGCTATGCCACCTCTGTAGTTTGAGGGTGTATTGTAGCTGGCAGCTTGAGTTGTCTTCTCAGGGTTGCTATGTCTTCCTCCTTCTTTCTTATTATGGCCTGTACACCTTTGGGATCCTTGGGATCATGTCCCAATTCTATGATAATTTATTCCAAGGATTTTATTCTATTATCCTTGGCTAATGAGGAGGTGTATTCTAGCTCTAATTGGGCAGAAGTGTTATACAATGCGTTTTGCAGTTTATGAGCCATTTGTGCTTTGTCTGCCAAGGTGGAGTATACCATTTCTCCAGCTTGTTTGTGTAGCTCAATCTAGTCTATTGGGTGGATGTCTTTAGCGAGAACTTCCAAATTGGTCCTGATATAATCTGCAGCTAACTGTGGCTGCTGTATAGTAGGCCTGAAGTGGCTAAGGGTCATCTTCCCTACCTGGATATCATAGGCTGCCATTAGCCTTTGTTGATTGGTGGGAGCCATTCTTAACAATTGATTATAAAGCTGAAACCTCACTGGTTCATTTATAGCTTTGATTTATGTGAATGCTCTCTTGATATCAGAGCCTTGATTGCTCTATTACTTGCTGGATGTGACCTCCACACCAGACTGTCTCTCTTGCTCCTGCTGAAATGAGCTAGTCGATGTTTCCAAAAATGGAGGGATCCGTTGTTCAGAAGTTCCCTCACCCCTAATGTTGCCTGTTGTTTCTTCTGTGAATTCTTCTTCAGAATAGGGGTTTAGCCTTTGTCTCTTCTCACCTTGCTGATCTGTAGATGCCCCTATAGGTGTCTCTTCTGGTCTGTCCGTATTTTTGGCTCTTTCCTCATTATGAGGGGTTTGTAGCACAGGGATCTCAACTGCTTTTACTTGCGCTGAAGGGCCTTGTTCTTGACCCTTTTCCTGGTTTGTAGATGGTTGTTCTACCATTGTATTCTGCTGCTCTGAATGTTGTATTTCTTTACCTTTCCCTACAGGTAGAGTGGTTTCTTGAGCCAGCTGTTGTGAAGGTGTAACAGCTAATGTGCTTGCTCCAATATGTTGAGGCTGTGTAAAAGGGACCTGTGCAAAATAATCTAGGTCAATTCTCTTCTCATAGTCTTTCATTTCTTTTTCTAATCTTTCTTCTTCAGTCAGATCTTCAATTAGTGTGCCCTCTACCCATTCCTGTCGATTAGCATATTTTTCAATGTGAGGGATTGGCTGGTGCACATATCCTGAAAGCTTATTTTTCACTCTCCTATAGCTTATGAAATTTTCAGGTTCATATGGTTCCCAATAAAATCTTTGTTTCAGCATGAGTTCATCTCTTAGCATCTTGTTTGCACATACCATGCTTCTTCCCTCTTATTGAAAACAAAAGGACTCAATTGATGTCTTATCTTGAGCTATGCATTTTTGTTTTTCCCATGGAAATGAGTCAAATATGCACTACTAAATTGCTTCAAATATTCCAATGCAAAGAGTCTCATGGGGACATATTTTGGTAGCTTGTAGGGGGGTAATTCACAACCATAAATCCTGATCACTGTATGGTTTTGGTAGAAATACCAATCACCAATGCTGTAGCCCCTTGAAAGATGTAAAATTCTCTGCATTTCAGCAGTGAGCCTGCCAGGAGGAGTCATCATCACCAGGAAAGTGTCTGGGTAAATGAACATGTCCATGAACTCACAATATGTGTAAGGTGAGTAGTGAACTTCATGGAAAACTGAGGTCCATAAAATGACATATCTCCTCTCTCCTTTGGAGTCTAGTTTCTTAAAAGGAACTTGGAAAGTATTAGGATGATAGTACAGCCGCAGATGATATATGTAGGATGTATACTTGAACACTCTTTCTCTCTCCAGCATCATAAACTACTCATGTATTTTGTTTTCTATGAAGGTGGCATACTCATACATGACAGTAGGGGGTTGTCCTGGAGTGAACATGGACATTAGCACAAACAAAGTTTCATCAACAAACTCATTGGTTTTTCATCCTAGAATGTAGGATATCATGTCTATTAGGAGTTTCCCTGTCTCATTGAATGAGACTTGATGATAAGGTGGAGGATGATCAGGATGGCACTATGGTTGCATAGTTTGCACAACATAAATGAATGAAATCAGGTAACACATTGACTGAAGGGAGGTAGTAGATAGGCATGTTGGATTCTCAGATTCTCAGGACATCAGTGTAATTTCTGTGGCTATTTCTAAATTGACAAAAGGTTTGAAGGTGAGACTTGAGACCCATCATGTCGTTAATCTAGAAGTCCCTATCTGCCAGAGGTAACCATTCCAAGTCCTTATGTGGTGCATTCAAGGGTGAAATGTTGAGAGCCACTGGAGCCTCCATGCTTCAATTTGTTAAGTGATTCTAATCTTGAGTTTAGAGCTCTTTGGAGTAACAGACAACAGAACAGTGGACTTGGTTTCCCACAGGAAATTACAGACTGAGCTATGCTTGTGGAGATTTCTGCCTTTGGTGAAATTTACAGTCACAACAAAGTTTACAGAATTGGCTTGGACTGTTGGAAAAACAGGGGAAGAGCACTCCTTTTACAAGTGCTTTTTGGCAATTTTACAGGCAGAGATGGGCTTGATTTGCAGTTTTATGGGCGATCTGCAAAATCAGACAAACTTTGCAAGCTTTATTTGGTAACAATGGTCAGATAGTGACTTAAAGTGCAGAGGTTTGCAGGCAACAACGCATTTGACTTGAATTCAGCTCTTCGGGTAATTTTTAACAGAGAAATTTCATAAAAACAAGGTTTGTGGGTGACTATTGAGTAAGTACCTATTATATGGGCGCATGGTGTACAATGAGGACTGCAGGCCGAGCTCAGGTGACGCGCTATGGAGTTGATTTCACTGGGTGACGGACGTGCAGCTTTGGTGGCAAATTCATCATAATTTGCATGAAGAGGTTACACAAGTCAACAAAATAGGAATAAACAAAAACAATCACTTTCCTGAGTTTTTATCAAAATTTGGACTTTTCGGGCTTTTGGCGCTTTTTGGGGATGACATCAGCATGATGTAGCTTTTGCTCGGTAGTGGAGTATGGAAGGTGACGTGGTTGCTGACATAGTCATTGACATGGGGGATGACATGGCGGACACAGCAGATGAACGACAGCGCGGGTGATGACGTGGTGCTGACGGGATAGTGACGCGGGCAGTAGGACAAACGACGGTATACGGTTTCCATAGGACCGCCTTTGGTATGGGGGTGATTTCTGTCAAAGCGGGCCCAATGTAATGAAAATATGACAAGTGTCCTCGGGTACAGCAGGAAAGTCGCCGACCATCGGGTGCTAATGACTTTAAATCAGGGATTTTCCGATATCGATGAGGGCCATTGGATATGGAGAGCGTGATCCAACGGTGGACGGGAAGGTGAGTTGTCGGAGGTTTATAAAAGGAGCACGCGCAATATTTCGAATATTTTATAAAGTTTGGAGGGTTAAAAACTTTAGGTTAACGAGAAATACGGGCATGGTTTTTATTAATTAACCAAACATTAATTTACCCGGTTTATTGCATGGCAGGTATGGTTAATTGTTTGACCAAATGTCTAACAAATCTTGGTGGGACACGTGGTGGGTTATCATTGGCGCCAGGTGGACCAATGGCTCCCAAGGAATTTTTAAAACATAGCCATATTAGGCGAGGGCAGGATATATATAATGTTTTGGGTTTTTTTCTTTTTATATATAGTAGGGGTAGGGAAACATTAATGTAGGAGCTATATAATAAGTTAGGGTGTTAATACGACAAATGATAGGGAAATGCTAAGTTTATAGGACAAAAATTAGTTTTTTTTAGGAAATGAAAGGGAAATGGGATGATTATGTTTACACAAGAAATGTAGCTTGTGTTGACCAAGTAAATACAACGTTTTTCTTAGTAATTCTCAAAAATGAAATGGATTAGGAGTAATGAGCAAATCTCAATATCCCTAGGGGATGTTAGTGAAGTTTGTGGGGGAAATGAGAGGGGAAGGTAGTCATGCTCCACAGAACTTGTATCCACTTTTCCATGATGCTTGTGATACTTTTAAAACTAAACATCACTCTCCTTTCTATAACCTCATAATTATCTGCCTACCCAACCTAAAACACCTAACATTTTTTCTTCCTTTGATTGGGTACATTTGAACTAGCAAACCCTGCTTTTCCTCTTTTCTTTTGGCTGCCCTCCTATCTAAATCTACCCTTATTCCTACCAAGGGCTCAGATTGAGTAGTTGGGCCCTTTAATTCTCTATCTAATCTAGTGATCTGCCAAGCTTGAACTGTTTGAGCAAACCTTATTCTCTATTCTAAAACAAGAAATTTAAACATGATTTAGCGAGGGTTAAACTGTCTGGCTATTCATCCATGGTGAGAAAGTTAGTGATTGCACTTTCTGAACTTGTTATACAACATGTAGTACAGTAGTGGCTTTTTAACAAGCCAATTCCCTGGTCTTTCTTTGGGATTCCTTCCCTTTCTCTTTATCTTGAATTTTGATTTATTGATAATATGAAACCTTTGCAGCATGGAAAGGATTATCATATTTGGTATTTCCATAGTCAATCATGAGCAATGACACCTGTTGGTATAGGAACCTAACAGATCAAACAAAACTCATTTCAATAAAATAAAGTTATAATAGTTTAATTGCTTTTAATAATGGACATTGCTTTTAATAATTGATGCAAGATGTAATTGTTTTTAATTTTTCATACATAATGTAATGCTCATTTCGTGCTGATTTTTTGAAAATGGGAAATGGTCATGAAAGTCGAACGTTGGGTATGAGAACTAGCTATGAAAGTGGAAAGTTTTGTATGAAAGCCCAGGGATGAAAACCAAATATTTTTACCATGAAAACTGGCTATTCTTACCCAACGAAAACATTCTAAGAACCTTGTTTATATGCAAACCGATTATTCTTACTGTGAGAGGTCAATTCTTGGTTTACCTGGTTTCTAAACTCTCCATGAAAACTAGATGTTCAGTCCATGAAGATAGCTCTTCGGCACAAAATGTTTGTCGTTGGCTGGAGGGTTTTGGTATATTTTGAGATATTTGAGAGAAATTGGTTGTGGTTAAATATTTTTAGGGCTTGCAAAATTTTCTATATAATTACAACTCCTATCATAGATAAAAGAGCATTGGAGAGAAATTAGAGGCTTTCGAAGAAACGAGGAACAACTAATTTACAATTGAAGCTTGGAATTTTAGACATGGAATCACAAGTTAATTAGTTAGGTTTATAGGTTTATATTTTTCTATGTTCATGCATTTTTACTACTTTTCCATGCGTTCGTTCTACGATGTTTGCTCTATAGAGTCAAATTTTCCTCATGCACATACCTACAACTGACACAACTTTTGTTGCTTTCAAAATTTTAAACTGCTACCATCTCACGCTTTCATTTTTCTTCTACAACCTTCCTACTTATTTGATCTTTCCATATTTTAACAATATAGCTTTGATTCTTTAGATTTGTGACACCAATGGGTTTGAGGGGTATCTATTCTTCCACAACCTCTCACTAGCATATCTACATTTTAATATAGAGAACTAGGCTTGTAAATAGCCTATGATAGTAGAGTAGTTATCGTGAGAAAGTGCGGTTACCTGAGAGTGTGCTAATAATTTGATGAACTAAGCAAGATGTAGAATACGGATCTCTCCCATCCAGCTAAAATACTATTTCGTGGGAATGTAGTTCAACGAAAGTATTCATGGCGGGGTGGTTGTATACAAGCCTCCCCACATGATCTCCCATGTCATTACCACTAATTTGTCCCATCAAAATCCATTAGACAGAAGCCAAAAGCGTAGCCTAGCACACTAGAACTAACAATGTCCTGGAAATATGTTGTTTTTGGTCTCTAAATTTCATATGAACTTCAAAGGGTTTAGGTTTCTCATCAAGATTAGCTTCTTATGTTAACCTTTTTTGTCCAGCGTTCGTTTAATACATTTTATTATTCTCCTATGGAATCTGATTTAATACACTTTATTGGTTTTCAATGGAATCTAACCACCTTGAATTGAATTGAATATGAATACATGAATGCCACTTAATATCAGGACATGTTATATAAAAATGCCTGTTATGATTCATGTATTATATTTTAGCTACTGAATATACAAGCATGAATGTTGTTGAATATAAAGAACTGAATATGAGAATGCCAAATTTCCATTTATGTCTTTATCGTTCAATTAGTAATTCAATTCATGGTGGTCAGATTCAATCATAAAGGAAAAATGCAGTGGAAATCACTTAGCATTTAGAATCATGTTTATTAGAATTATAAGTTTCTTCATCTCCACGAATATATTTATAGTCAATGATATCGAAAGAGGATAATGATTGATTTGGATCTTTTTCCTTGTATTTATTTCTAAAATATAAAGACAAATTCCCCATCTGGGCCTCGACTCAGTTCCCTTCTTTCACAACAAATGAATCAACTGTCTGACAATTCTAAGATTTGTGCCTCTATTGATGGGGAAGTGGCATTGTGATTACCCATGGTGCCTACTAGAACCATTTAATTTCAATCCTCATAGCCATTAAAAATTGATAAGTTTTAGAGGAAGTCTCAATCAATTTTAAATAGGTTGGTTTTGGGTAATGCCTTAATTAGTCTAACCATCTGCAAATCCAAAACACAATTTCCCTTAATAGATTTTTTTTTCAACCCGAGCAAAAATTACTTCTTCTAACAAACAATTGATGGCACAAGGGGATTGAGGTTACATACAGAACTTAAACTTGTGGACTGATAGAGAATTATAATTATTTGGGAATCTAGGCCTCTAATCAAGTGCAGGCTCTCGTGCCCTATAATCTCAACCTCAAATTTTCCATATCAATATTATGTGGCCCATCATTGATTGACGGTGAGAAATTTATTTTTGAGTTGATGTGAAACTTCACACAATGCATCCATCTGTGTAGCATGCTGATTTGGATCTGTATATATGAAACTACAGAGAGTGCAAGGCTACAATGGATTGACAGGATCTAGACACCGCTACAAACATTTTGGGACCAACTTGACTAAGGCCCCCTTTATGTGGATGCTAGTTAGGAAGATGATTATCAATATCAGCCACGACAACTTCATTTGAGCATGTACTCATGTTTTACATAGGAATTGTGGATGATATTGGTTTAAATGAAAGAAGGATTATGCATAATTTCATTGAACCAATGCTATTGCCAAGTTGAAAAAAAGGTGCAGTACAAGTTTCAATGTTGAAAATGGTAATCAATAATATGTGAGATGCTGCCTTTGTAAGAATCAAACATTGATGGGAGTTCAAGGTGATTATGTTCCAACCACCTATAGATCTCAGTCAAGTATTGTCTTTTTCTCTCGTTCTTCAGTCCCTCTATTCCACCTTATTTAGTATCATTTAAAATTCAAACATTTAGGACCTACACTAATACTTGTTAGATGAATGACAGTAACTCAAATTTTTATATTAGGAATTTTATTTATGTGGATGCTAACAATGAGAACCAAGTATACTAAATTACATATATACATTTGAGTAATATATTCTTAGTACCCAAACTAATAGTAATAAACTGTCAAGAGAAACCCAAGTGATATCGTCGTTATGCATATCAATATTTAGAAAAGGAAACACATGCTTAAGCATTTCTATCCAGACTTATGTATACCCTAGATCGCCATCTATTGAGAACCTTGGGTGAGTTTTACTTTGGAAAATTGGCTTATTTAATTGAAATTTCATTTTAGGGATTTTATCCATGGGGTTAGTGATATCAACTAGTGGAGGGTTTACCATAGAAAGAGACCCTAACTACCTAAAATATTATTTATGGAAAATCCTTTTTAGATATGGAGATATTTTACCTTTTGAGGTGGGGATATAGGAATTGTGCTAATCATTATTTTTCATTCTTCATGTAATATTTTTTGGTGCATTAATGTTTCTCTAATAGTTCAATACATGCCATGGGATGCCATAGTTGTTATAGAATGGTACATTAATGGAGGGAGAAGACAAAATATCCATGTTGGAAGAGTGAAAAGGAATGATTTAGTTACTAGAGTTGACACAATAGTAGCCTTATGGGGTGAGTGTTGAGCAAAAATCACATGATATCCCCTTGGGGTGAGTATTGATAGAATGACCAAGATCCTTTATCTACCCACTAGTTAGTGAAGTCGATTACCAATATCAGCTAAGACCACTCAATTTGAGAATGTGATCATGTTTTGAACATGCATTGTGAATGACACTGGTTTACCTGAAAGTAGGATCATGTATTAATTTCATTGAACCAATGCTATTGCCAAGTTGAAAAAAAGGTGTAGTACAAGTTTCAATGTTGAAAATGCTAACCAATAATATGTCAAATGTTACCTTTGTAAGAATCAAACAGTGATTGGAGTTCAAGATGATTTTGTTTGAGCCACTTATAGATCTCACTCAAGTATTGTCTTGTGATTTCATTCTTTAGTCCCTGAGGTCCACCTTATTTAGTATCATTTCAAACATTTGTATAAACTTTGTGAGTTTATAGGTACTCCAATAAGAAATTTAGCACAACAACAACACTTACAAATTCAACTTGTACGATTAGAAAAGATCACATGAGTCCTTCCTATTATCACTTTTTACTTCTTTTGATGCATATGCAAGAACTATTTAGGTTGACCCTAAGTAATCACCAGTAGAACTACCTAATTTACACCATATTCAAATACTAAACATTATTAATGGTAAAATAATCAACTCTTTTATTATTCGAGGAATCCATTGTATCTATATATTGTTCATAAACATCAAAAATTTAATAATGGGAGTGAAAAAACATTTTTCACAAAGCAGTAATTAGATTATACTAGCAAGACAAGAAACTTCAAATTATTAATGACACCATTGTGCAGAGGTGCAGATAATAGGTGTTTAACACATGCCTCAATCTTGACAGAATATAAAAATTTGAATGGTTGGTTTCTTCTAAATGTACTCCCCAACATGCTATAATGTGAAATGTGTATGCACATATTTTCTCTTGCTCCACACAGGATAAGGTTTGAGAACTAAGGAAGAATATTTAAGGAATCTCCACACAGGTTGATGGTGAGAAGTTTTAGTTTGAGTTGATGTGAAAATTCAAACAATACATAAAATTTGTGTAACATGTTGATTTTTATCTGTATATCTGAAACTAAAGAGAGTGTGAGGCTACAATGGATTGATAGGATCTAGACACCACTATAGACATTTTGGGACCAACTTGACCAGGGCCCCTTCCATGTGCATAAAGAGATCAGTGTAACAACAATATATATACTTCTTCTCTTCGGTGTTTCTCAGACAATATGTGGACCACAATAAGATCACTAATGACATATTTTCCACAAATGATAAAGAAATTAGTTTCCACCCTTAAATCACGAATTCCATAAAATTAGGGGAATTAAAATTTGGTGGAAGAAGCTAACATACCTGGCCAATCTAAAGTTGTTGAATTCATTTCAATTGTAGATTTGGGGAATATTCTATAATTTCAATAACAACATCGAGATCAAACAATTACTTATACAAATTGTAAATTTATGGAACATTCTGAAGCCCTATCCCCTGACCTAAAATCCATGAACCCCTTAGGCCTTAGCCCCTAACCCACACTAGTGAATATGGGTGGAAAATCAAATGTCGTACTCTGATAGGTCAATCATACTATTGGATTTTTTTTTTTGGTAAGCTGTGTAGGTCCTTTTCTATTAACATAAAAGCATATTTACATCATCAGGGTGGTCTCACCCCGCCCCGAAGAGAAACTGGATATCTTGACCACCCAAAGTTTTCCATAACAAACCAAAAATAGAAAGTTTCCAACTGTTCAGTCCTTACTTCATATCCTTTATCTAAAGTCCTATTTCTGCCTATATACTGCTTCCTATATATAAAAACAGCAAAATTTTCATGCCTACAGAAGAGTAAAAACAAAACAGCTCTCAAGACGGAGCGAAACATGCCTTTGATCAGTGCTTTTCAGGCTCATATTACTGAGCTTTTTCCTTCTTCACCAGCAGTCCACTTGCCTCCAGCTGTTGATGCAGGTCCTCCAATCTTTTATCTTGCATGAGCAGCGTTATGACTATGTTCTTCAGTTCTTTTTTCACATTTGGAATACTCTGTACCATCTCAGCCATCTCCAGGGCCACCTGTTCCAAGGCTTTTGCCATAAGTCTCTTCATGACCCAGTACAAGTGAAGAGACTACTTGTAAAGGGTCATTCTGCCTCTGGTATGACCAGGGTCAGGCATGAGAGCAATCCACTCTTCCATCTCTTCTTCAGATTGAGCCTGGATGGCTTCTTCTTCCCAATGCTCCATAATTCTCCTGATCTTTGGGTTGGATTTCTCCCTATACTCCTGCTCAGCAACTCTTACTCTATTTCCTATAGTTTGCCTTGTCCTCCGCCTTCCGACTCCCGCAGTAGGCTCTGCTTCCTCCTCCAGACTTGGGCTGCATTATCGCCCCCTCCTTCCTCTCCTCTCCGCCAGATCCCTTCTCCACCGACCACCTCAGCCCCTGCGTCCCTTCCCTCCTCTACCCTTGCCACGGGATCCTCCCCTGCCCCTTCCTGCTGGCCGAGCCGGGTCATCTTCTGCGTCCTCAGTACCATCACCTGGTAAAGTTCTCCACCTGTCTTTCCATGCTGCCGCCTCCTGATTTTCAACTCCTCGCTCTCTTCTTCTCAAATCTCAAAAACCTGTATCTTCGGTCGCCCTTCTTCTTCCACCTTGCGCTTGCCTTTCCTGTCTGCTATGGGCTGACTCTGGTCCTCAGGACCCCCGTTGTGTAACCATCTTCTTCCACTCCCGCTTCCTTCCGCCTCCATATTCCTGCTCCTTCTGAAATTATCGCCTCCTGCTTCCGTTGCGAAAATGATCAGACTACACTGTCGTTCTGAGCTCCTGGCTTCAGATTTTATGTTCTCTTCCCGGCACTGGTCCCGTCGTCGCCAATTATTCCTAAAACTCGTCTGCTCAGCGATATCATTGCCAGAGATCTGCTGGTAATTAATCCCAAGGTCCATAGCGTTGTGGACTACTCTCCTCGCCGTCCTTCTGTCCTTTCCAGTGAATAGAGGACCTGCACCCTTCCTCTGCCGGCCGCTCCACTTACCTATTACAATTATGCCTTGATCACCCTCGACTGTGACATGCTTCATGCGCCGCCAAATTGTTATTGTTCTCCTCGCCAGCTCATCCAGCCCGATCGGGCGCATACTATTGGATTTTACTTGCAAATTTTTTTTTTATTTAAAAAAAAAAACCAACATTTTTTCAGCTATCCAACAAACACAATTATCTTTCGATATCCTATGATAAGTTATTCAGATATTTGACAATAATTTTGTTGGTCAAATATGCAACAACAATTGAATGTTCATCAAGTATTTGAAATTTGACTAGGTCAATTATCTATCTATTGGAATATTGATGATTGATAAAGTCAATATTTTTCAAGTTGGACGACATGTCTCCGGTCAACATCCGAATGTTGAATAGAATGGCTATTTTTTGTCATAATACAAAAATATATTATTTTTCTAATTGCATTACAAACAGTTAAACACTATTGAGGTTTATTTTTAAGGTAATCTTATAGTTAACCCACACACAAAAGCTAAGGTCAGTTTATGATTAAAAATAATGTTGATTTTAGTTAAGGTTTTATATAATTAAGAAACTTGGTCAAAAAAATAGAGGTGGTTGTCCACATTGCTGAAACATCTTTCCTTTCATCACTAACTTGCACCACCCTTATAATTCATATACACATCCTAATGGGGTATGTATGACTTCCAATAAACCATCAAAACCTAGCTTAGAGCCCTTGAAATTAGTTTGGTCTAAGTCTTAAGAAAACCATAGGGCATCAATCCCAACTTCCAAGGATAGGATGATGGTGATGATGATGATAAAGATTATGGTGGTTACAATGACAATGATTATGATAACATTATTATTATTATTATTATTATTATTATTATTATTATTATTATTATGATGATGATGATGCGAATGACCTTGGCCTATCTTCTCAAATTTTAAATTCCATCATTGTCATAATCATAATCATAATCATTATCTTTAGCATTGTCATCCAAGCCATCATCATATGATGATAGTTATCATCATTGTCATTGAATTTTGAGGATTTTCCATCATAGATTGCAAGTTGGATGTCATAGGACATGTTACCCCACTTTCTATTTTACAGGGTATTTCTAAATTTTTATTTTCATCTCAACCCCTGTGATTATTTTCACATCAATCATTTCCCAAATAATATATATGGATCTATATGTAATTCATTGATGTGGCATTGGTTTGATGACAACTTGTGTTGTCTGCCTAGGACACTAGGTGTAGGAAGAGGTTTCTTTAGGTACCCCATTTAGCTTGATATGTATGGTCCATGTGTATATGATATCTTCGATTTGTATTATTTTTACTTCGATCACTTTAGAATTATATTCTAACTCTTGATGCTTTGGCTAAAAGTTTTAAGCATAGGTGTTCAATGTTGTTACTTTCCAATGACTCTTCATTAATGACATAACATAGTACCATCCTTAATTCAAGGATATCATAATGATATACTTGTTTTTTTGTTATTAGGTTGAGCCTAAGCTAGGGCCTATTTATTGGATAGAGGAAGATTTATATATCCACAATATGATGCTATTCACCATGATTGTGTGAGTCTTAGTTGAGCTTGGATGCCACTTGGGATAGTTAATCCCCCCAAAGTGGCTTCCATCCTCAACCCCTCCTGATGAGGTTTGAAACTGTGACTTAGGGGGGCTAAAACCCATGCAAACCAAGTAGTCTACACCTCATGGGTCATAATGAGATACTTATTATATGAGAAATAACCAAATACCCAACAATATTGACAATAACAAATTAAACAATTCACTTAATTTATTTTAAAAATATTATTATATATCAATCATTGAACAATATTTATTGATTATTAACTACTTATACAATTTGTTTTAGAAATTCATTAATAATTATGATTAAATTTATATATATTTATTTTTTATGTTATTAAATATATAAATAGATTCAAAGTGTTTAAAATAAAATCAAAATATTAAGTATATATAAATTTAACAACTCAACTTTAACATATTAATAAAATAACATATTCTTTTTTTCGTTATAGATGTATTCTACGTACACAAAAAATTGAGAGTAAGTTAAGAAGAGAACAAGTAGACATAAGATGTAGATTTTAATCATGGTTTAGGGGTTAAGGGGTTTAAGGTTTAGGGGTATAGGGTGTAAGGGATTAGCAGTTTAAAGTTTAGCAGCTTAAGGATTAATAAGACTAGACTAGGGCTCAATGGTTAAGGTGTTAGGGGTTAATAGCATAGGGATAAAGGTATGTTTAGGGGGTTTAGGGACTAGGGGATTGTTTATGGTGCTGGACCCACCGACATGTAAGGGGATATCCCTGGTAAGAATTCCCAATTAGACCTCAAACCATTTGGTGTAGGAGTCTCAACAGTGGATCGTACGATAATGCCTTGACCACAATTTTTCACAGAGGAAAGTAAGATGTCTCTCTTGGTAGCAAGGGTGTGACAGCCGCAGCAAGCTAGGGAAGGTGCATGAGAGGTTCAAACACATGGGGGCTGAGATTATTGCGCCCCTTTGAAACATGTGATAGCACAAAGTTAAGAAGGGAACACATGAGCAAATATGCATCACCACGTTGAAGGAAAGTTAGCTAGTAATCCAAAGTGATGGTTAAACCAACAACACATTTCAAAAAGATCCATACATACATAGACATAAAAGTCCATACATGCATGAGTAAGCAAACAAATACATATATCATTTAGAGTAAACTAGATAGCATAGAATAAAATACAACATATGCATGAAACATGTTGGCTCTGTTATATTAATAAGTGTATGTTCTAGTCATACAATACATCCATCTCTAACCACTAGTTCTGATAGCGGAACGTTATAGCCACAACTGCCTACTCCTCTAAAGAGACACACTAGCTCTACACGGTGGAGAAGCCAAGGCTCGTTACAATACTATCCAAGCTCTCTCTAAGGTAGTCCTATCGGAAGCCTGGTTGGCCAAAAGCCTGTACAATGAGTTATGCAGGACTATTTATAGAAAAGGGTGGGGTGACCCTTGACATTCCTCTTTGAGAAAGTCCATCTACCATTATGACTCTTCATCTACTCTATGACTGTTACATCCAACTATCGACACTTGAACTTCCACTTGACGAGACGTTACATTACAATGCAAATGAGCCCATGTCAGACAAAATTGCTTGAGAAAGCCATGCAAGGCATCAATGAGACTCGGACCATTGTGGTGAGACCAACACTTTGACATGATTGTGATGGCTGAAGGTGGTGAGTTGATGCCAAGATCGGTTGTTCATGATGGTGTCAAATCATTCAATGGTGACATCCTACTAAAGTGAACTCTTGCCTTTGTTGCATCCGGGTGCAATGATATGGCTCCTATGTCCAACTTGTCTTATAGCATGCGCATGGTTATCCTGGTGCAACTGGACCAGCAACATGTTGATGCATAGGGTCTACACTGCTCTCCAAGCATGTGCTAATGGTCATACACATCAACTTTTCATATTATATGTTCATCTCTAGTCAGACTTGCTTCTTGTCTTCACCCTGGTGAGTGTTCTGAAGGGGTGGGATCACATGCGTGTGCATAATGACATGCATGTTGTTGTATTCCCTTGCATGCGATCAGTGACATTGCTCACCTTGTCTCCTCTGTGGTAGCTGTTGGGATGGATCTATAACTTGTATGGGTGTAGTTTCATCCATGAGTGCATGTTGCACCCCCTATTGTACCTATTCCTGTTGCAACTCATTCTCTTGTTTATGCAGCTCCTGTTCTTCCTTAGGTTGTTTCTTCAACTCCTTCTCTATTTTATTCTCTGCCTTCGCATGATTGTCATGTCATGCCGTCACCTCATAGCTTGAGTCTCCAAAGTTTCTTTCATCGCAAGTGGATCTGCTTGAGCTTGCAACTTTGTTCTGCCTATGTGTTGTCAACAACCATCCTATGGCATTCATTACATCTGGCATGTTGCCTTCAACTATTGTTGATGGTGCTAGTTGCTGTGATGTTGCTTCTGTCATATCTTGATGTACTTGTCTACAAAGAACTTGATGTATTCCTGGGTAGGAAAGTTCATAGACACTTGATCAACTGCATCCCCAAGTGTTCTTTGAACAGTGTCTTCAACTCTGATCTTCTAGAAACCATTATACCTATGCTATACCTAGAGACATGGAAACACTCATGGCATGAAATATGTTAGTCAAACACCAAAATGAACTTAAGAACTAACTTGCAACATACCTGTGTGACCCATCATGGAGGTTGCGCAATTTCTATTGGGAGGTCGGGAAACTGACTGCCAAAACTGCATAAGGAACAACTTGAGCTGTCAGTAGCCTAGATGACTGCTATAACTACGTAATACAAAGTCCAGCCTAGCCTGTCGAGGACTGAAACTATGCAATGCGCAAGTTTAGTCAGCAGTGACATGCAACCAGTAAACTTCATTGTGCAACTTTTGGGGCCAACAAGACACCGCCTCCAAGAATTATGCAATGCAAGCCTAGAGGACAGTGCCTAGCTAGAATTGCGCAATCTCTGGAGGGAAGGAAGAGTTTTTACTTATGGAAATGCACAGTGCTAGCCAAGCAAGGCATGGTCCAGGCCAAGGCATCCCAGTCCAGCCGATGGATGATTGAAAACATGAAAAGTCTGAATGCATGCTGAGATGAGTGCAAACAAGAGTGCATGATCATTCATGCAAACAATAAGTGCATGATTCGAAAGATGTGAACACATGCATGTGTGTGAAGTGAGTCGCCACAACGATGACCCTTCGTGTAAATAGTGATATGTAAACAAAAATTGAAATGATGCTAGTATAAGATAGTATGCACGCAAACGACATCAAGTGCTCACCGAAATCAACAAAAGAACATTCAAACAAAGTGAAACACACAAAGTGCTAGAAGCACAACACAAGTCATGAGCAACAGGCTTACCCCAAGACAACAGAGCTGAGTTTACTGAGGACACCTAGATGCAAAGTGGGATGTTAGAGCTGTAAGCTCGACATGAAGAATGAGCTATGCAGCATCGAGTTGATGAGTTTTGATAAGATCGAGGTTGTGACATGCCAGCCACAAATCTACGAAAAGTGACACTTGGCAGGAGGTTTATTAGATGATCCTTCCATGTAACCTCCACCTGCTAAAAATAGATCCTTGAACCAAGGGATTCCTTTGCATGTTGCCTTGGGAGGAGAAGCTTATGCATGCAAATCAATTTTTCTCGATCCTGGAGGGAACCGGTCAACTCAACTGCACATGAAACAATCTGCTCAGCTAGGAGGAAATGATTCACATTTCTAGGAGGGAGTTGGGCTGGCTGCCTAGCGGAATTATGCAATCTTTAGTTAGAGCAGCTAACTGCTAACTAGAATTGCACAATTTCTAGGTTGAGAAGCCCTGCTAGGATAAATTGTGTAATTTTCTCAGTGAACGGTGACAAGCAGAATTGTGCAATTCTCGAGCCCAGTAGGCTGACAGATAAAATTCTACAATTTATGGAAGGAAGGCTAGTTTCCCTCCAGAATTGCACAATTTCTTGAGGGAGCTACTTAGCTTGCAGCTGGACAACGTCTGGTGAAATAGCCTATGAGGGGGATGTAACAAGCTTTGCCAGAAAGATTGTCATTCTGCAAGAAAATCACTGAATATTGTGTATTTGACACGACAAGACATGCTGCTATGAAAGGTTGGTAGGGAGGATCAAAAATGAAGCTAAGGAAAAATTTTGGAGGATGATTGTAGTTGCTACAACACTTGGAGACACACTAGTAGAACTCCAGCTCTTTGAATGGACCTTGTTTGTGAAAAGAAAGTCTAACACCTCCAGAAGTATTGTTCAGTTCTCAGTTCATCTTGGTTTCCACACTTTCTTGGTTTTAAGATGTAGCATATGCCAAGCTCTTAGTCGATTGACACACATTCCCATCCAAGTCAACATATTTGTTTTGATTAGGGTTGAGGGGTATATTATGCATAAGTAGTATAGCCGTCAAAGTCTTAGTTTCATCTCTGGTGTTGCTCTGCTGCTAGTAGGCCTGGACAATACCCCGCAGGAGTCACAGAGTAACACAAGCATGGATATGCTGCCAGTGAGCCTGGTCATTACCCTCGTGGAGCTACTTGCATCACCTCTCTGTGTAGGAATCCTTTCTCTTCTTTCACCTTATTCATTTCTCATTTTTTTCAAACTTTTTCACTTTTTCAATTTTCATTTTTCATCTTCATAATTGTACATAGCACTGATTCATTTCAGAGGTTGAAGAGGGATCCCGACTTATTGAGAGTAGAAGAGGTTGTTCCTTTAGAGAAGTAGTTTATTATATACCTCTGACGTTCTTGTTAAGGTTTTCCCCCTCACCTCTCTACTTGACTACGCTGACAAGGGTTAACCCAAAAACAACTGACTAGAGTAGGTAACACTAGTTAGCATGTAGGCATTATGTTTACACCAAGATTCGCTTTGAATAATACATATTTTCCATCAACATATCATGGAATGAAGACAACAAGTTCTTACATAAGAGAGTGACAATAGATAACCAAATGTTGATAGCTATACAAGTCCTCTTGTACTTTACCTAGCTTGTTTCAAGAGTCGCACACAGTCCATGTGAAACTAACCTATGAAGTATAACAAGCAAAAACACTAAAAAGAAAAGAAAGAAGTATAAGAAAATGCAAAAGAAATGCGAGTAAGCAAATGAAAAAGCAAGCAAAGAAACACACGAAGAAATAAGGAAACATGCATGCAAGAAAACAACTCAAAAAGAAAACACCACTCCTACTCCTAAGCTAACAGTGCATGGGTTGTCTCACAAGAAGGGATACATCCAATGTAGCCACCGACACCTTGGTTGACCCATGTTGGTGAAAGCATGGTTCATGAACAACATAGCTTTGTGAACCAGCATATGTGAAAG
Organism: Pinus taeda; assembly: GCA_000404065.3. NCBI lineage: Eukaryota > Viridiplantae > Streptophyta > Pinopsida > Pinales > Pinaceae > Pinus > Pinus taeda. The sequence goes on from APFE031206643.1 coordinate 48,801, forward strand.
ATACAACAATGAAGACAGACACACTCCGAGCTTACAAGCATCCACAGAACAAAAATGAGTGAAAGCGCATGACATGCACTCTGTGGACTTGCCATGGTGTTGTACTACACTGTGTGCAAATGTTGAGTGTATGCATTTTCTTGACTATGACATGCAAGAAAACATGAGAAAGGAAGACAACTTACATTGTGCACATGTGCTTGTTGTGTAATATTCCTCCAATGCATGAGCGATGGGATCATGTAGTTCGAGTCGAGGAAGTGAAATCTTGGTGTTTGTTTGATCTTCAATGAAAAGTATAGATTCATGAGGAGCCTTGATTGTTTCAACAATTTCTTGACCAGCATTGAAACCAACCTCAGGATAGTGATAGCCTAACATAACCATCATCTTAGGATGAATTTCCTCAACAATCTACGAGGTTTCAACTTCATTGACAAATAGATCATCGTAGACCATTGCCTTAGACAGATTAACAATGATTGAATCAACATCGTGATCAAATGAAGAAGTAGAGATATCATGACAACCAAGATCAAAAAATTCAGGATGTTTGTCAGCATCCTCATGATTTTATGAATCAGGTAGAGAAGTAGATGAGAAGCAAAGTTGTTCACGCTCTATGTTTTCATAAATGACACATTACAGATTGGACAGATTTTTGGAGGATGATGTGTCCTCTTTGTATCGTCATGATAGACTGACATCTCACATATCATTTTAATGATCATTGTAGCTCTGATACCACTTGTTGTATATCTAACCCAAGAATATTATATATCTGATATGAAAATATAAGTAAACCCAAGAAATAAGATAGAAATGATTCTTTATTGATCAAACCCTTAAAGTAGGGCAACACCATACATTCACTCCTTAAGGAAGGAGAATACTCCACAAGCCATGTGCTTGTTCATACAAGACTATTTCTCTTCATATCTCTCCATGTGGAGTCTCTAGCCTCTATATAGGCCTCATACATACAATACCATGCATCATTACCATGGTTTCCTCATACCATCAACTAATACCATGGGCCCCTTACATTATTATTAACTACTTGTGGTCCCTTACATGACATGGGTTAACCACCTTATTTATTACTATGGCCCATCCCATTATTACATTATTACCTTGGGTACCTCCCTCGGTACCCCATATTACCCCTCTAGGTACATAACATTCCACCCCCCTTAGCATGTTTTGTCCCCGAAACATGAGAAGAACACAAATAATAAGATCTACTCAAAAGAGTAGTCCACTGATACCAAGCACATGCATCTAGCCATCCAAGAGAAAGGTGAACCCTCGATCTCGCTGGTGCCTCACTCGCTTGAGATGGAAGTTGACCATGGTAGCTCTTCTGTGTTGAGGTGTAGTAGGTGGATCGTTTCTCCTTTGTATCCGTCATGTGACTCTTTGGTTTCCCTCTTGACGGTTGTCTTGCGGGGTGATGTGGGTGATGATATGTGGAAGTTTTAACCCACGATGGCTTTTGCTTGACTTCACCCTGCTGTAGGGCCTGTTGTGGTGTCTTCTTTTTCAATATAACTTCAGCCACTGAGCCTTCCTCTGATGTATCATCACTTGTAACATTTTCTTCTGCAGCCTCTGTTTGTGTTTGATTGTCGATCATCAAAGGCTCATCATCTGATATGTCAGTCCCTTGAACATTTTCTGCTTCAGCCTCCATGTGCTCTACATGTTTATGGATGGAAATATCCTGTAATGTAATTTTCTTCTTTTTATACCATAGCTTCAGGAATTTCTTCTGCACATTAATATTGATAGTACCCACGAATTCCATCCAAGGATATCCCAAAACAACATCCATGTTATCCATATCTGAGGCAAAAAAATCACCATGAAACACATATTTATCCATAGAAAGTTTCAAATCCTTATACACTTGAACATCCTCATTATCAACCTGTGTATGTTCAATTTGCTTTGCTAGGACTTGCAATTTCTTTGCCAAGTTGACATTTATAAGATTTTGTTTGCAACTCGGATTGATAGACACAATGATTTTCTCCTTCTGAATCAATCCATGAACCTGCAATACCGAGATACTAGCCAAAAATAACCCTTTTGGTTCCTTGGTTTCCTTCTTTCCTGTAAAAATAACAGCTTTGCTAGGCTGTGTGTCTGTCTGTGTGTGCTTATCCACAAGCTTTGATTTATGGTCAAAGCGCTCTATAAGAGCTTTGGCAAATTGGGCCCAACTCGCAAAAGGTCCATTGCGACGTTGATGCCATTCCGCCCATTGCCGTCGTTCATTGTCCAAGTACATGGTCCCCACTCTCAGCGTAGTCCAATCATCTTGGAGACGATTCAATTTGAAATACTGGTCCATTTGTGCTAGCCATGCGGATGGGTGAGAACCGTCAAATTTATACAACTCCCTCAAATTCCAATCTAGGCCCGCCATCATAAAAATATTGGTGAAAAATTGAAATGGTCACAGATCCGTCAATATTGCTCAGAATCTCTATTATAACTTGTTTTTAGAAATGGAACAACCATTCTACATCTGCCCATGTGATAGAAATCCTGATTCAGACACTGGAATTTTCGGATCTGCGCTGCTACTCTCCCGTCGTCACCCAAAATTTCTGCAAAAAGAGCTGATTTTAATTCCGCGATATCTCCCTCATCCGGACTCCGATTCGCCTAATTTTTTTTTTAAATTGGGTGTTTTTTCACAAATATTACAGATCTACAATTAGATCTTGCAGATCTTGCACCAGGACGTCTAGATCTGCGCCGCAAATTCGCTGCTCTGAAAAATTGTCTCCACCCTACTGATTTTTAGATCAGCGATATCTCCTTCATCCGGACTCCGATTTGACTGATTTTTTTTTTTTAAATAGGCTATTTTTTCACAAGGAATACAAATATGCAATTAGATTTTTCAGATATTGAACCAAAATGTACAGATCTGATCTGCAAACTCGCCGCCCCTGAAATCCTGCAAAAAATGAAAAAAAAAAAATTCCACTTTTGTGCCCAAGAAAGTGCTCTGATACCACTTGTTGTAGCTCTAACCCAAAATGATATAGATCTGATAAGAAAATATAAGATAATGCAAATAAACTCAGAAATAGATAGAAATGCTTCTTTATTATCAAACCCTTATGGTAGGGCAACACCATACATTCACTCTTTAAGGAAGGAGAACACTCCACAAGCCATATGCTTGTTTATACAAGACTATTTCTCTTCATGTCTCTCTATGTGGAGTCTCTAGCCTCTATATAGGCCTCATACATACAATACCATGCATCATTACCATGGTTTACTCATACCATCAACTAATACCATGGGCCCATTACATTATTATTAATTACTTGTGGTCCCTTACATGACATGGGTTAACCACCTTATTTATTACTATGGCCCATCCCATTATTACATTATTACCTTGGGTACCTCCCTCGGTACCCCATATTAGCCCCCCTAGGTACATAACATTCCACCCCCCTTAGCATGTTTCGTCCCCGAAACATGTGAAGAACACAAATAATAAGATCTACTCAAAAGAGTAGTCCACTGATACCAAGCACGTGCATCTAGCCATCCAAGAGAAAGGTGAACCCTCGATCTCGTTGGTGCCTCGCTTGCTTGAGATGGAAGTTGACCGTGGCAGCTCTTCTGTGATGTGTAGTAGGTGGATCTCCGCTCCTTGCTATCCATCATACGGGGGTTGTGACTACTTGGTTTCCATCTTGATGGTTGTCTTGCGGGGTGATGTGGGTGATGATATGTTGAAGTTTTAACCCACGGTATCTTTTTCTTTAATTCACCCTGCTATGGTGCCTGTTATGGTGTCTTCTTTTCCAATATGACTTCAACCACTGAACCCTCATCAGATGTGTCAGCACCTGTTACCTTTTCGGCTTCAGCCTCTGTTTGTGTTTGATTGTCGACCATCAACTGCTCATCATTTGATATGTCAGTCCCTATAACATCTTCTGCTTCAACCTCCTTGGACTCTACCTGCTTATTAATGGAAATATCATGTAATGTAATTTTCTTCTTTTTATACCAGAGCTTCAGGAATTTCTTCTGCACATTAATATTTATAGTACCCACTAATTCCATCCAAGAGTATTCCAAAACAACATCCATGTTATCCATATCTGAAGCATAAAAATCACCATGAAACACATAATTATCTATAGAAAGTTTCAAATCCTTATAAATCTGAACATCCTCATCATCCACTTGTGTGTTTTCAATGTGTTTGGCTGGAACTTGTAATTTTTTTGCCAAATTAACATTGATAAAATTATGCTTGCAACTAGGATTTATAGACACAACGATCTTCTCCTTCTGAATCAACCCATGAACCTGCAATAAGGATATACCAGTAGGAAATAAATCCACATGTTTCCCCTTATATTGTGTTCTAATCTGAGACCATTTGTCCATAAGGAGTCTTTTCATTTCTTCATCTAGGCATTTGGCCAAGTTAGTGATGTCGAGTGATTTCCACCATATGGCGGCCTCTTCTTTCAAAAGAAGTGGTACCATATAATTCCATCCCTCCTCAAACATGTTCTTTAGATTTTGTATGAATTCTTCAATAGTAGGACCATCATCTTTTCCTCTAAAATATAGAGTCGTCATGAAGAGGTTTTTGAGAAAAAATTCGCTGACTTGGCGAAAATTTGAAATTGTCACAATTTCTTCAATATTGCTCAGAATCCTTATTATGACCTGTTTTTAGAAATGGAACAATCATTCTGCATCTACCCATGTGATAGAAATCTTGATCCAGGCACTGGAATTTCATATCTGTGCTGCAACTCTCTTGTCGTCACCAAAATTTCTGCAAAAAGAGCTGATTTTAAATCAGCAATATCTCCCTCATCCGGGCTCCGATTCAACTGATTGTTTTTTTGAAATTGGGTATTTTTTCACAAAGAATCCATATCTACAATTATATTTTGCAAATCTTGCACCAAGACGTCTAGATATGCGCCGCAAACTTGCTGCCCCCAAAAATTGTCTGCAACCCCACTGATTTTTAAATCAGCGATATCTCTTTCATCCAGACTTCGATTCGACCGAATTTTTTTTTTTTTTAAATCTGGTATTTTTTCACATAGAATCCAGATATGCAATTAAATTTTGTAGATCTTGCACCAAAATGTACAGATCTGATCTGCAAACTCGCCGCCCCCGAAATCCTGCAAAAAAAAAAAAAAAAAAAAAAAAAAAAAAAAAATAAACCACTTTTTTGCCAAGAAAGTGCTCTGATACCACTAGTTGTAGCTCTGATACCACTTGTTGTAGATCTAACCCAGAAAATATTAATAGATCTGATATGAAAATATAAGACAATGCAAATAAACCCAGAAATAATATGAAATGATTCTTTATTGATCAAACCCTTAAGGTAGGGCAACACCATACATTCACTCCTTAAGAAGGAGAACACTCCACAAGCCATATATTTCTTGACTTGGAGTCTCTAGCCTCTATATAGGCCTCATACATACAATACCATGAATCATTACCATGGTTCCCTCATACCATCGACTAATACCATGGGCCCATTACATTATTACTAACTACTTGTGGTCCCTTACATGATATGGGTTAACCACCTTATTTATTACTATGGCCCATCTCATTATTACATTATTACCTTGGGTATCTCCCCTGGTACCCGATATTATCCCCCCCAGGTATATAACACACTATCTTGCGTGTTGTCAACCTAAATATTTGTTTCTCCTTCCTTATTAGCAGAATCGTTAATAACTTGAGCCCAAGTTTTAGAAACTTTGGTGGAATCTCCTTTCGTTTCTTCTCTTGCGTTCTCTTCATGGTTGTTTATCTGGGCAATCATTTTCCCTTTATCTTGGGATGATTTCACATTCACCACCTTTGTACTTTTCACTACAGATTTCTTTATGTTTTGCACATCCGCCTTCATGCATTGCCATTTTGTCTTCCCTATCAGGAGAACTTGTAGAAATGCCACTTATTCTTTTAAAGCTTTATTATTTTATGCTAAAACCTTGTTCTCAATTGTTATTATATGAATTTTATGATCTCTTTCCTGCTCTTTAGCTTCTAAAACCTCCAACCTTTGTTTTGCATTTAACAATTCTTTCACATAAAGATCAGATGACCAGGTGAGAGGTGTGGATGTGGGGCTATATAAGGCAAAATCTTTTCCTTTCGACTTCTTGTTGCCACGTGCTTGTAGAGGAGAATTGTTTGAGTGCTTTTTGCGAAGGGCTCGAGTACTTTTCTTTTTAGATCGTTTCTTCCTTGTTTGCTCCCATTTTAGACGGACTATTCTTCATTTTAAAATGCTCCGATATTGTTTGACATTGACCCAAACCCACTTCCTAGCTTTGGCGGATGAGGCAATTTTCACTTGTCCTAAATCATTTGTTTCCACATGTTCTGAAATTTCTTGTTCCTTTATCATGTTTGAATGCATTTGCTGCTCATTGCTTGCTGCTCAATACTTCTGCTGCATAAAATCTCCCTGTTCTCACACTATTCACTATTCACTGCTCGCTGCTCTCACTGCTCACACTGCCTACACTGCTCTGCTCATAAATGCCCTGAAAATTTCAACTGCATTTTTCTGCTTTTGTGCTAGCTTCTCCCTCCGATACCCAAATCGTCAAAGTTGAAGTCGATCAGTTAATGGACATATCAATTTGTCGTTTTTTAATTGTTGTCTAAAACAACGAGCTCAGATATGCATCCCTGAGCTTATGCCTTTGTTCTAAATGCATTTTTTCAAGCTCACTCGTCACGCAGGTCTTCGGTACGTCTCCGTTTTACCTCTGCACGTCTTCCACGGAGTTGTCCTTGTCACAGAAACTGGTCTGTTAGTAACGAATCACCGTGGATTCTGCGGTTTAGTGTTGAACTTTACCATGTATGTTATGCAAGGTATGGTCATCGACATCAACTACCTTTCGCCCAGAAGAGTATGATCTAGATTTAAACCTAAAACCAATTAAAGTATATTATATATTATATTTATTTTTTAAATATAAAAAATTGCAAATACACAATAGACTTAAATGGTATAAATACAAAAGTGTTCTCCCCTGAGATTGCGTTTGTATTAGCGTTTCCGCAGTACTTTTATTGTTTGATTATATTATTGAAATATAATACAATAAAACATAAGATTTAAATTTTTAGTTTGATGGAAAAACCAATATATCATTAATTAGTTGATGAGTAGTTTAATGAGATTATAATTTTATGGAAAATAATGGAAATTTTAATTAGATGAAATTTTGGGATATCTAGGTTATAATTATCGAAGTTTTATGATTTTGGATACTTTAGAGGTTTCTAATGGTGGTGAATTTATTTCCACTATTAAAAAATGAGATTCAAACATATCAAAACTCAATTTTTTTGAAAATTTTCTCACCCTCAAAAAAATTATTGTCAAGACAAAATATCACATTAAATTATTTTCAAACGATTATGTACATGTGTTATTAAAGATCTTTTCAGCTTCCACATCAACTCATAGAAAAACCAATATGAGATTAATTAATTTCATTTTCATCCATGTTCATTCATACTAAGATTAGGTAAAATTATTTTTAAATAATTATATTTTCTAAATTCTACATTGACGGACAATTGTTTTTAATGAATTTTATATGTATTGGGTTTTTAACCTACCACATCACCTCACCTCCAGTGTGATAGCCATTTAAGGCAATTGCTTTAATGTTGTGTGATTTAAATTTTTTGTTATAATCGTTGTAAGAATTTTTAGGGTGTGGGATTTTAATTTTTATTATGATCAGTGTAAGGATGAGATTTTAATTTTTTTTTATCATCATTGTAAGAACTTTTAGGATGTGGGATTTTATTTTTTCTAATACAACTAGTGTAATATTATTGAACTTTATTTTTGTGTAATTATAATTTATTGAAAAATCATAAATTTATTGTAAGAGCCCTACCCTAGGGTCTACTAACAGATCTAATTTCTTCTGAAATTAAATACGATAAGAGGTGATAACTTACCTACTTACACAGCTTTTAAACAAATAGAATTTTATCATTTACATTATAATCAACATAAATTAAGGTGAATATTTCATTCTAATTAACTTTACTAAGGTAGTCTATGGAGGAATACCTGTACCGGTGGCTGATGGAGATACCTTTGTCCTGCTGCTCCTGTTGAACGCTCCTCTTGACGGACCCAACCGAATTTACCTCCCAGCCAACTAGGAAATAATCCCTAGCCCAGGAAACCTCCACAGGTTCCCTAGCCCTCCGAGCCCAAGTCCAACCAGATGTAGTGTGTGTCTCCAAATGAAAGATCCAGACCAAGATAACAATACTTCCCTCCTCTCAACAACCCAGGAAACCTCCACAGGTTCCTAAGGTTTCCAAAAACACAACAAGTCCAAACAATCACAACCAACCCCACAATCATAAGCAAGACCCCCCAAAAAAAAACATGCCCCTTTCTCCCTTCCCCCTGTAGGAATTTACAGGGTAAGTTCCACAGACAGAACACCAAAAGGACACCGCTCACAAACAGATCACAGATCAATACACCAATATTTTGACGTGGTTAAAACCCTCAGAGAGGGAAATAGTCCACGGCCTGCGCCAACGTGGCTACTACAGGCAATTTATTAATAAAAGAATGAAAATTTACATAAGCTTCTCTCATGCACGGTTAACCTACAAATGACCCTCCATGCGCTTTAAATAGAATTCATGGACCAATCGGGTGTCAAGCCACGGATCAAGTGTCGGTAATACCGAGGAGAGAATGAACCGTTGAATCACTACATATCGTGACCGTCGGATTGTAAGTTACAAAATGTACAACGGTAAAGAAACACACTTTACCTAACTCTATACCTAATTCTATACTAGACCAAGTTGAACTTAACTATTCCTATGTGTCGGAATATCCTAACATCCCCCCTTAAGAACAACTTGGGATAGGATTGAAGGATTTACAAATATGACACAATAGGAGAAGGAAGGAGGCACTAGAGCCTATCCCCCCTTAGTGACAACTTCCTGAACTCCAACCATAAATCGAAGTTTAGTGAACTTCGCCTCTGTGAGAGCCTTTGTGAAGATGTCTGCCACTTGATCATCTGTTGAACAATATTGCACTTCAAGAACATGGTCATGAATGAGCTTTCTGATGAAGTGCATGTGTAGTTCAATGTGTTTGCTGCGCTGATGCTGAACTGGATCTTTGCAAAGCTGAATGGCACTTTGATTATCACACCAAAGTGTAGTCGGATGCTGCTGCTGAAAGCCAAACTCTGATAGGATCTGACGAAGCCACAAGGCTTCCTTACTAGCTTCTACGGCACCACGATATTCTGCTTCTGCTGAAGAAAGAAAAATGGCACCTTGTTTCTTACAAGCCCATGTAATAGGTCCTGAACCAAGAGTGAACACATAACCGGCAGTAGACTTCCGATCATCAGGGTCACCAGCCCAATCGGAATCACTGAAACCAACCAATAGAGGAGATGCTTCGGCACTGTAATGAATCCCAAACTGAACTGTACCTCAAACATAAAGAAGTATTCTTTTAGCTGCTTTCCAATGACTTTCACGTGGGGTTTGCATAAACCGAGCAACAAGGCCAACAACAAAGGAAAGGTCAGGACGAGTATGGGTTAAATACAAAAGTTTTCCTACAAGTTGACGGTATAAGGTAGCATCAACTTCAGGGGAAGTACAAGTGACTGAAAGTTTGACTCCAGACTGAAAGGGAGAAGGAGCTGGCTTACAATCTTCCATGTGAAAAAAGCGTAGAAGATCACAGGCATACTTGGATTGGGAGAGGAAAATACCTTCCTTGGATTGCAAGACTTGAAGACCGAGAAAATAATGTAAGTGTCCTAAGTCTGTCATTTCAAACTTCTTTTTAAGGCTGGACTTCACATGGTTAATAAGGTTGGGATCACTACCAGTGAGGATAAGATCATCAACATAAAGAACAAGAATGATAAGAGAGTTGCCCACTTTCTTGGTGTAGACAGTATTGTTAGAATGACACCTAGAAAATCCAGATTCTAAAAGAAAGCTATCCATTTTGGCATACCAAGCCCGAGGAGCTTGCTTGAGACCATAAAGGGATTTCTTAAGTCGACATACAAGGCTGGATTCTGTTTGTATAAACCCAATAGGTTGTTCCATATATATTTCTTCATGCAAATCCCCATGCAAGAAGGTGGATTTAACATCCATCTGATGGACTTCCCATTTGAAAGAGGCAGCAAGGGAAAGAACAAGGCGGACAGAGTTCATTTTGGCAACAGGGGAGAAGGTTTCAGTATAGTCAATGCCTTCAACTTGTGAAAAACCCTTAGCAACAAGACGAGCTTTATGTTTATCAACTTTCCCATCTGGTCCATACTTGGTTCTGTAAACCCATTTGCATCTAACAAGTTTCGTCCCTTTGTTAGAGGAACAAGATCCCATGTATTGTTTGCCAATAATGAACGATATTCTTCATTCATAGCTGCGTCTCAATCTGGATGGCCTGAAGTAAGAAGAACAATGTCACAGAACCCAACACTGAGCAGAAAAGGAGATCGAAATAGCTGTAGGAGGCAGTGGTTCGAATCCGTAGAGGGGTTTGCACAGTCCAAGTTGGAGGGCTGAGTTTCGAGGCAGTCTCTCTTTGAGTGAGTCGACAGAGAGGAAGGGCTTCCAGTCGAAACCTTACCGTGCTAGAGGGAACAACGTTGAGCCTCAACGTGAGGTAGTTCTGGTGGGACACAGTCTTTCTGCAAACCATTTTACTGGGCAGAAAGGCATCGTAAGGGAGAGGAGAAACACAGTGAGGGAATTTTTCCTCAGTAGACTTCCTGCCAAGAAGTTCGTTTTCTTATTGGTTGTTTTGTCGCACAGATTGTGACGACAACGCTTAGATCGGGGTTGTCACTCTAATCCCCGATCTCTCCGTTTAAGCCTGTCTCCCGCGGCTAAGGGGGGTAGACCCTATAGGGAAATGGATGACCAACTGTGAACCAGTTGGGTTGGGAGACACGAAGGAACAAGCACTAAATTGATTTGTTAAATAAATAGACCAGTGCCTTATGAAGTTAATGTTTAAATGATTACTTACTAAATGGTGCAGAAATGTAAACCATGCAGAGCAATCATTTAATTTCAAATAACCCGAGAGGAGATTAACTTTTATCAAATGCAAGAAAATGCTTAATGGCTTAATGATACTCCAGCAATTTAAAACTTCGAAAGATAAAGTGCGATACACAACCATGTAATTCTAACCAGAGATCTCATTCATGTAATTAATCTTCATATCAACATTAAAGCATGTTAAACATTAATTCCAACATCAAAATTTTAGCGTCAACAGAGAAGATAAAATCTAGCAAATTCCTGAGCTAAGACTGAATCTGGCAAAAAATTTTCCCAAATATTTTTTGCGTTTTTCAGATAAAACAAAAATTAAAACTAAATGAAACCTAAAATTCTAAATAACATCAAAATCTACACTTTAAAAGAAAAGAAATTCCTTTTTGCTTTTTATAATTTTATAATAAAAATTTTTTATTTTTATTTTTTTTATTTTTTTATGAATTTTAAATAAAATAAAATTTAACTAAATCATAACAAAACAAAAAAAACTAAATTTAAATCCTATAATAAAACTTAATTCTAAGTCTAACTATACATAATAAAGCATTAACACCTAAATCAAAACGAAACTCCCCTTTTCCCCTTTTTTTATTTTTTATTTAGACTTTGAAATCGAACTAAAGTAAGATAATTCTATCCAAAAAAAAAGGGAGTAAATCTAAAAACTACGTCAAATGAAATCTAATTAAAATTTTCTTTAGTCTAATACAAAATCAAAATTTTAAAAATCTAAACATTGGCTTTTATTGTTACGTGAAACCCAAACTTCAAATTAAAAAACGTATCTACGTTGAACCTAAAGGAAAAACTCATGCATATAAAAATTCCACGCACGTAACAATACCAAAACGCATTACCTGGCCTGTGTATGCGTTCTTACTATCTTTTACAGGTTTTTGACGGCGGGATGCTTTTGACAGTGGACGGAGAGTTGAGCGGATGGTTGCTACGCTTATGGTAATTGAGGACGCGGGGGTTTGCAGGTTTAACGTGGAGGAGAGCCGCATATTTGCTTGCTGTTGCGTGTACAGGTTAGTGGATGGCGGAAGGAAGGCGAACCTCGACAGAAAAAACGTAGTGATGGCAGCGTTATTGCAAATTTGAACGTGGCTGCTGTAGGAGAGGTGTAGAAGGAAATGCGGTGAGGTTGAGGTGATTTTGCTGGATGGTGAGGGGACGTCAGTAAAAAAAATGCGTGGAAGAGGGTACCGCGGGCTGGGGATTAGACACAGGCAGGTTTTGAAGAAATATGCACTTTGGATGAGCTGGAACGATGGAGTTGGCTGCGTAGTGGATGCAGAAAAAAATAAAAATGCGTGGAATAACAGTGAAGAATGGGATAGCAAAGGATGCGGATTTTGAATGTTTATTTTATTTTATTTTATTTTTGAGGACTGAGTTCAGATACACAGAGAATATGGGCGCATGAGCAGCGTAGCAGGTAAGAGTGTGGAAGGGTTTACGGATCCGTTGATGGAAAAATGAGTGCGTTTGAGGAGCAAGCTTGTACAGGTTGGAGCTAAAATGAAGCCCTAGGAACGGCAGACAAATGGCTTGAACAGAACCTCGAATTTCTCTAGAAAATTTGAAAATCTTTTTGGAGAATATCCCTGCAAAAAATGAAACCCCGGATGGCAGACTGCTTGAGATTACCTGATGAAACCCTGAAAATATTCTCAAAGCTTGTGCCTGCAACTTGCAATGGGAAAACAAAAGCCCCAAAATGATATATGCATAAAATAAAATTAAAACCCTAGATCAACTAAACAACATTTACAGCTTTTGACTCTGAAACAACCAAATTTATCAATAACAGCAGTAATATTATCAAAATTCCAGATTTACTATGAAAACTTAAGAAATCTCTCATGCAAATCAGAAAACAAACTTAAATGATAAACCTCGGATCGAAATTGGTTGGGCTCTACAAGAGAATGCTTGCGGGAGTTGGCTAGTTCAGCCGAGAACTTCCCCAAACGCCCACTGATCTTCTTCAATAAGGGTTTCCTATACAGCTCACTTCAACCATCAATAAAGAGAGAAAAACAGTACTAGATCTCAGATGCAGTGGAGATATCTGCCATTATTTCAGAAATTCTAATACCATTCAAACCCTAGCAAGTGAACAAGATACCTGTGTTTAGCAATATTCTACAACAAGCTGTTACTAATGGCTGAAAATTAAAATAAATAGAAAATAAAATATCTCACAGCACTTCAAGAGAGTAACACCAGCAAGATTTCAACCCCAAAGTCTTTCTTTATTAGCACCAGAAAAAAAGTTTACAAGAGAGCTTCTTCAGCACAAGATTCACAGATCGAATGAACTCAAATGACCCCTAGCACCCTATTTAAAGGAAAAATTCCCAACGGCTAGTTCGAGTGATCCATGTCAAAATGATCTCGACAGTTGATGAGGATCAAGATTTCTTTTAATCTCATCCGTCGAATTTTTAAATGCATTTTAATATATTAAAAAATTAAAATTCTGCATTTATTTACTCAAAAATTATTATTTTATTATTTTTTAGGTTTTTATTCTATTTTTATTATTTTTTTACAATTTTTTATTATTATTTTTTATTATATTATTTTTTTATTTTATTTTATTATGGATCCTCGAACTTAGCCTTTGGAAAGATTTCCCTAAGACCTAGGACTTAGGACCCTATGAGGGGATTAAAACATTTCCTAACCCTCAAGACACTTTACATCATGACTTTACAATATTACATCTCAAGGGGGAAAAGCCCTTTGACATAGACCCTCATAGACCACCCAGTTCTGCGACCAAACATAATCTAGCAGATTAACACACTAGGATTCTCCTAAGACTCTAATGACAAAATTCATTTCGGCTTTGGGGTCACGTTGAAGGAAGACTCTGCCGATCATGGATCGGTGAGACGAAAAACCTTCCAGAACGTAGATTAACACTAGAAAATTAGGTCCACCTAGGCAATTTACATACATGAATCAACTCTGCAAAGATTATTTACAATTCAACATGCAAACTGGGTTTACAACTTAATATGATCAAGTCGATGATGACTGTCAAATGGCATGAACGCGTCGATCAAGCGCTATCCCTTTTTGCAAAGAAAAGGGGGTGTACTGCTTATGGGTAGCCGACACGTAGTGGTCAAGAGGCAGTGTAGGCTGGCGCAGAGGCAGCACAGAAGCCAAGAGGAAGTCCAAAAATCTGTTGGGAGATCGATTTCTATGGCTGGATTCCAGAAGAGACGCTAGCGCAGAGCTATGCAGGTCCACGTAGAGGTAGTGTAAGCTGGCACAGAGGCAACACAGAAGCCAGGAGGAAGTCCGAAAATCTTTTGGGGGATTGATTTCTGTGGCTGGATGCCGGGGTGTGAGACCAGGAGAGCAGAAGTCAAATTTCGAGAGGCAAATCGAGCAACTGAGAAGAGTGACGTAGTTCCTAGATAGTGAGACGTTGGGCTGGCGCAAACACTGCACAGGGGTAGCCAGGGGCTATTCACTGAAGGGCTGGATCAACCAGGATTTCTAGTGATAAGGTGAAGTAATCTCAATTATCCTTCTGTCAGTGAAATTTCTCTGTAACTAGATTGTCGGGAGGGCATCGAGTGATTGTATTCATATTCACTGCTGCATAATAATAAAACTGTTAGAGTTGTTGCATTGGTTTTCTTGCATTGATTTTTTCCGGGGACTTTTGTCCAAAAACAACTATGTCATTTGTTTGTATCTTTCTCTAATGTGTAGGTTGCAGCGTATGTATTTCAATGTTTGTCGTAGAAAATTGCAAATAACTTGTTCATGTAAATTAATAAGTAGGAGAAATATCGTCAGTTGTTGCAATAGGGATTTCGGGTTAAGGAATTCTTACATTGTACACTATATTGACTTGATGTTAGCGGACATAGGAAAAATTTCTTATGTCAATGATATTATTGAATCATAAGAAAACATAACAAAATTTATATATAATCATGCACTTGTGCTTCATTTGATGAGAACATTCACCAATAACAAGGAGTTGGTGTACCCTGCTATTACACGGTTTGCCACTAGCTTCATATCTCTTCAATCTCTCTTGAATTCTATGTGGGATGTGAAGAGAATGTTTCTTTTAAAGGAATGACTTGCTTTATCATTTAGCTGCAAACCAAAGGGAGATGCCATATGCAAGCTAGCTTCATACTAGGAAATATTTTGGGTAAGAGTACAGGAGGTGTGTACCATTACCTAACCTTTGGTATAGGTTCTTCAATTAGTTGATAGAGGCAAGCCCGCAACGGGTTACTTGTATGAGGCCATGGATAGGGCCAAAGAATCCATTCATAGCTATTATGAGGATAAGGGGGATGAGGAGTTTGAGAAACAACCACTGATATGGAGAGTGATTGATGAGTGATGGAAAAATACATTCAATCATCCCATTCATGCTATAGGGATCCACCTGAATGCCACATTTTCTTACTCCTCTGGTTTTATATTTGATGTTGAGGTCGTGGATGGATTCTTTAATTGTGTTCAGAAGATGGTGTCATCTGTGGCAGCATGTGTAGAAATATCTAAAGAAATGGAGATATAGAGGATGGTAGGTGGCACATTTAGCTTTGACATGGCTATCCAAGATAGGAAGAACAAAATGCTAGGTAAGCTTTAGTTTCAAATTTCATTGTCTCTTCATACTTTGCTTCAACTTTCAAAATTCAACTTCTTTCTTATGTTTCTCTTATTTGTTGTAGAGACATGGTGGAGAAGTTATGGTGGTAGAGTGCCCAATCTCCAAAATCTTGCCATTCAAGTGTTTATCCAAACATGTAGCTCCTCTTGATGCAAGCGCAAATGGAGTGTTTGAAAAAATACACACCAAGAAGAGCAACAAGTTAAATTATTTCAAATCAATATTTTGAATTCATTGAAAATGATAATTGATTAGTTTTATAGTTATTAATTTATAATTTATGACCCTTGGAGTCCCGGTGCATTAATGACATGGTCTACGTCTAGTACAATCTTCGATTGTGGGTGAGGCAACTTCCGAAGACACCTATGTGGATGCCATCTCAATGGATGGGATTGACACCATTGCTCCATGGAGGGTTGAGGCCGAGAGGCTTGTCATAGAATCAACCCCTGATTGGTTAGAGGATGAGGTAGTGGAGGAGGTAGTAGTTGTAGAGGAGAGAGTGGTAGAGGAGAAGGAGGCGGTGAAACCACCTACCATGGTCACCAGTATAGGACATAGTATACCTCCTCCTACTTCTTCTAGAGGACATCAGGATTCCAATGCTAGCCCAATGGCCTTCTTCATCTAGAAGAAAAGCCATTACATTTTCTCCCCAAAGGCGCAAAGGAAATTATTAATTATAAGTTGTAACTTACTTAATGGTTCATTTCATTGATATGAGATACATTTATTATATTTTTTGTTAATATTTTGTGGCTGTGTTAGGACTCAAGATTTAGGACATGATTGATTTTTATGTATGATATAGCACTAAACATAGTACACTTTTTATATTAGTTTTTTTTTCATATTTATGTGTCAATGCATTTATTTTATGTTGTGGATTCTTTAGATACCAAAAATATTGCAAAAAATAAATATTTTTGTATTTTTACCAATTTCCCCCCCTTTTTACGATTTTATTTTTTTGTAGACCCTTGCTAATTTTATCCGAATCCTGATGTTTGCTACATTGGTCTTAAGACTCTATGCTAGGTGATGTTTATGTAGCTCCTGTTGATGATCCCACTTCTAGTAGCGGTGATGAGTTTGATGATTGATTATGTTGGTTATTGATTTGTTTTAGGCCAGTGGCCCAATGGATTATACCCTGTTTTTTTCAACCTGGAGTCCATTTAGAGCCTCGTTGATTATGTTTTTTGTTGCTTATATGTATTACAATTGGTGCCATTTTTATATATTCACCCTTACATGGTATATAGATAAGAAAACATACAATATTTTGTCTTTAATCATTTGAAATCTTAAAAATATTTTCTTTTATAAAAAATTAGTTATTTTATGTATTTTTTTAAAAATTGGTTCTTAAGTTTCTTAGTTAGTAATAGGCAAAGGTGATGTAATTTGTGGAAGGGGACTAGGGAAAATTAATGAAACAACCGTCAAAATCATGAAGTGATGTCCAAAATTTGTCTTTGGTCCAACTGGTCTTTTTTGACTAGGAGTCTTCATTTATTTGTTGAAAACATTTGACAAGGAGCCTTTTTTATTCATTTTTGTTGTTACTTTAGTACGATTTTCTTCCCCTTTTTGTTATTATTAATTTTCTTTAATTTTTTAGTTATTTTTTCCTTAGATGAGCATTCAACGCTAGGAATTTTAGTGGGGGTGGGCCTTTTATTGAAGTAGTACAATTTTTTTCTTTCATTTTCTTGACTCTTTAGCTCTCATCCTTTTATTTTGGCTTTGTTTGCTTGAGAATTGTATTATTTTATTTCCTTTGAATCCTTCATCCAGACCCTTTACGATGACATTTGATAAGCTATTCATATGTTGGGGATGAAAATTTTCTATGTATGGGATGGAATTGTAAGGGAATTTGTGAAATGTGTTAAGTATGGAGGTGATATGATTATGCTAGCTACCTTGATCTCTAGTAGTATGTAGTGGCATTCTAGGCCAAGACACTTATTTGAGGATAGTTATGTCCCCCCATAGTTAGATGAGGTCAAAAGGTAACATTTTTACTTAGTTATAAATGATAAAGATTGTATCTATGTCACAACACAAACAAACTAGAATTAACACCATTCTAAGCTAGGAAACTTAACCTGAGTATTATAAATTAAAGTTTAAAATAAATCTAGTGTAAGGAAGTAAAACCCTTACAATATATTTTAGTTTAGTATACAATACAATATATTTTAGTTGAGAACTTCACAAAGAAACGAAATAAATTGAAAAGTTATATCTTAAGTTGCATTGCCTAATTTGCAGTAGTGCCTTCTTCATAAAAACCTACAATATCAAACACTTCCTATGGATCTAAAATATTCACTCAGGGAAAATAGAGAGATCTCACAACAGAATGAGCAAGCAAGTCCTTCCAATTGATTTACAACAAAGAGAAATGAGAAAGGAGCCCTCCTTATATAGATAAGCCACCTCACCTCACAATACCACGAGTATCAAACCATGTGCTATTACAATATTTTGTGTCAATACATTGTGCTCAAGCAAAACCATGGGCTAAAATAGGAGTCACCCTCAATACTATGGAATCATATTGACTCAATAAAATAATATATCATAAATTAACCACCTCATCCAACTCAAACATGTGTGTGCATTACCTAGAGATATCAGATGTGTTCAACAAGATTCTTAACAACCAACATGTGTTGACATTGAGTGGTGAAAATGCGGTGATAATTTTTGCAAGACGGGGTTCTAAGATCATCATAACTAGGTCAAATGTTGTTCGATTTTTTATTATAAGCACATTTTGGAAATACTGCACACATTTTGCATCCAATGACATTGATCTAACAAAAGTATGCGCACTCTATCAAAAGATAATTGCCCCTGAAGTTGGCCAATTTTAAAAATGAGCTTTGTTGTCACACAAATTGTCTGGGCAGCGCGACAATGCTCAGACCGGGGGTGTCACTTTGATCCTCGATCTCTCTGTTTAAGCCGTCTCTCGAGGCTAAGGGGGGTAGACCCTATGGGAGAAAGGGAGACCAATTGTGGACCAGTTGGGTTGGGAGACACAGCAAGACCACTGAGCACCTGATTGATTTTAGAAATTAATGTACCAGTGCCTTATGGAGTTAATGATAAAATGATTATTTATTAAATATTGCAGAAATATGAACCTTGTAAGACAATCATTTATCATGAAACAACCCAAGCAAAGATTAATTTTACCGAATGCGAGATAATCAATAAATGCCCAACGCCTTAATAATGATCCAACAATTAAATTTCTAAAGATTGAATGCTTTAAACAACCATACAATTTAAATGCTAACCCGTTACCACTTCCATATAGCTAACTTGAAATAAATATTTAAGTGCATTTAACTATAGAGAAGTGGAACATAGATGCCACAAAAGACAACAAAAATGATTTTTCAAT
>APFE031206649.1:0-16112 GCA_000404065.3 Pinus taeda
CGTGTGACAAGTTAGCTTTGCCATCAAGTCCAAAGGGGGAGATTGTTGGAATTATGAGACAAGTGTTTTCCTTGATGGCAAATCACTCAGATGATAAATTATAGTGCAGCAAAGTTATTTTCAAGTTCACAAACTTTTATGCAGAGAAAAGTTTATTTCATGTAGAGAAAAGTTCACGGAATTTTATGCAGAGAAAATTTTATTTCATGTAGAGAAACGTTCACGGAATTTTATGCAGAGAAAGGTTTATTTCATGTGGAGAAAAGTTCACGGAATTTTATGTAGAGAAAAGTTTATAAAAGTTTATTTCATGTGGAGAAAAGTTCATGGAATTTTATGCAGAGAAAGGTTTATTTCATGTGGAGAAAAGTTCACGGAATTTTATGTAGAGAAAAGTTTATTTCATGTGGAAAAACTTACCTTTGGTCCATGGTAGTTAGTCCTTGGAATTTGAACCTATGGTTTTTGGACCATGGCATCTCGAGTGTTGACCCCAAGTATTGGGTTCATGGTATTGTGTTATTATGGTTTTGGCCCCGTGGTATTGGTCCATGATTTGAGGAAGAGCTTTCCTATATAAAGCAAAGGAGATCATTTGGCTTGTGTATGCTTTTGGGTTGAATATCTTAAGATCTGAAATATTGGGTTATTGTTTCAAAAGCTCGATCTATTGAAAGTGAAGTGGAAAGCGAATCTGTGAAGGGTGATCTCTCGAGCGCTGCAGCTGCGGAAGTGCGGAGGCGCCGCAGGAGACGCGCGGAGACACCATAGAGGCGCCACAGAAGGCGCAGTGCAAAGGCGCCACAAAAGGCGCAGTGCGGAGGCGCCACAAAAGGCGCAGTGCGGAGGCGCCACAGAAGGCACAGTGCGAAGGCGCCACAGAAGGCGCAGTGCGGAGACGCCACAGAGGTGCCACAGAAGCCGCAGTGCGAAGGCGCCACAGAAGGCGCAGTGCAGAGGTGCCACAGAAGATGCCACAGAGGCGCCACAGAAGGCGCAGTGCGGAGGCGCCACAGAAGACGCAGTGCGGAGACGCCACAGAGGCGCCATAGAAGGTACAGTGCGGAGGCACCACAGAAGGCGCAGTGCGAAGGCGCCACAGAAGGCGTAGTGCGGAGGTGCCACAGAAGGTGCAGTATGGAGGCGCCACAGAAGGCGCAGTGCGGAGACGCCATAGAGGCGCCACAGAAGGTGCAGTGCGGAGGCGCCACAGAAGGTGCAGTGCAGAGACGCCATAGAGGCGCCACAGAAGGTGCAGTGTGGAGGTGCCACAGAAGGCGCAGTGCGAAGGCGCCACAGAAGGCACAGTGCGGAGGCGCCACAGAAGGCGCAATGCGAAGGCGCCACAGAAGGCACAGTGCGGAGGTGCCACAGAAGGCGCAGTGCGGAGGCGCCACCGAAGGCGCAGTGCGGAGGCGCCACAGAAGGTGCAGCTGCAGAGGTGCGCAGTGCCATAGAAGGTGAAGTGCGTAGCGACGCAGGCCAGAGAAAAGGAAATTGTGTATCTGTCTTAAGATCTTTTGTTGACTGATTTTTTTTGTTGATAAGGTGTTCTAGGTTTAGTTTACTGTTATTGTGGATCTGGTTATCTGGGTGACTCTACATGTACTTGATGATCATTTGATGATTATGGATCCAGTTTGAAAATTTATGAAAAGTGGTCCTTGAATGAAAAAGAAGTAGGGGGTTGTAGCTCCCTTCCAGGAGAGACTGGAAAACGAGAGAGAGTTGTAGCTCTCTGCAGGTTGCAGCCTGCGTACTGGTAAAGGACTGCACCAGTACAAGACCATTGTAAAAGGAGTTTCTAATTTGAAAGAAGATAGAGACATATTGCAGCAGGTGGTTTTCACCCACATTGGGTTTCCACCTTATATCTGGTGTTCTTTGATGTGACTGTCTGTTTTTATTGCTCATTATTTTATGGTACTGATATGAAAAAATAATTCAAACTGTAAATAAGGAAGATCTGTTAAAAGAACTAGATAATACTGATTCACCCCCCCTCTTAGTATTATTTTCAACATTTTCATCCCAGGATCAAAATTGGAACTAGCCACGCCAAGTTCTCAAGAACCACAATAGGATGCATAACTAAAAATGATTCCAATGCCTAGCTTTTGTCCCCTTCTTAAAGGCTTGATTGACTATTCAAAACTTTATTTTATTATTTTCCCTCGAAAATCGAAGACAAATACCATGGGTTGATACCATGGGAAAATACCACAGTAAATACTGTGGGCAGATCTCGTCCAATTTGACAATATCAAGAAAGGGAATTTTACAAATCCTCCCACCCAAAGATTGTTTGTCCTCAATAAATCCACTTCTATCCACAATAGAAGCATTTGTACATGGATACCAGGATACCCTACAAACCATTGTGTTATCCTATGCCTCCATGCTAAATGATCTTGAACGGATCCTTTGATACTTGGATACCGAACAATCCTTCGACCAATTTTGCCCTCAATAGATTCAGCTAGGTACCAATGCCATCTAAGTCCTAGGACATGTGGGTTATGATACCATAAAATCCCTCCATCACTGCCCTTGCTGAAGGGCCCAAGTTGCAGTATGCCCTTGGCTAAGAGTATCCTCCTAGGAATCATCCCATATATAGAGTTCCAACTCATAATCTCTCACCAATCCATGCCATGGGAAGGATGAATACCTGCACATGGAATAAATCTACTATGTTGATGTTGCTCGATGCCCCACTCATGCTGCTCCATCTAGTCACTCAACATGATACATTTGGAGAACTTTGTCCTACTTTCCCCAATGTATAAAGGTGGGTTGGTAGCGCTACAATCCTTATCTATGTACTCCTTTAGATGGCTACTCTAGAACTCCCAACTATACTCCTTTTGTTGCCTTGTGAGGGACTTGAGTAGTTCCTCAACACTGGACAACTTGGCTGCTGACTCGACACATACCTCTATGAGCTCCTTAATTTTCCTATTCTCCTTTAAGATAGTGTCTCAGACTGTCCAGGCTCTCTGCTTCAACATCATAATATTTGTCTTGAAATCATGATCTTTTCCCGAAAGTCCTTTACTGGAAGTTTTGGTGCCATGCTCAATGTCTCTGTATCATTTTGCACCAGATGGCCAACTATTACAGGTCCAACTTTAGCCTTTGACCGACTCTTTGGAAAAGGCTTATCTTGCATACTACATTTGTCATATTGTGCCACATAATCATGCTCATCATGTCAGTGTACCATCGACTTCTCACTTATGTCTCCTTGAATGTCATCTCCCTAACCTTCTCCACTTGTGGGGACAATATGTTGTTCATCCTCTCTAGGTTTCAAACATGGGGGCTTTGGTGGATTTTTTTCTACACTTGATTGCACATACTCTTCATTAATGTCCTCCTAGAGATCAATGGACTCAGTTGTACCAAAATCTGCCACATCATCACCATTGTGAAGAGTTTCCTCCTCCTTTTCTCCATGCACTTCTAATATTATTATTGGCTTATCTTGTATTCCTCTTTGAATGAGATCACACTGTGGCTCATCACCTATACTTGACTACTCATATCCATTATGGTTGTTTTCCTTAATATCAATGGGCTCAACTATAGTAGAGGAATCCTCATCAGAATGGTAGGAAAGAGTCTCTTCCTACTTTGTTTCTATTATGACATCTAAGCGTGAGTGGTTAAGTTCCTAAGCTCCCTTGCATACAAAGCACAAGCCTTTCCTTCTTAGTTCGTTCTTACCGTCTCCACAAATCCTTGTAAGTTCCTCCTTGGTCAAATTAGTTCTAAGTAGTTAGATGTTCTGTTTGACCAACCCCTTAGCTAGTTCATAGGAAAATGATGCTACAATTAACTCCTTCCAAATGCCCAACAATTTGGATCTCAATTGTTTGAAAATGGCCTTAATTTCTCCTAAGATCGGGGACATGATTATTTGTATGTCTGTTTTGACATAGTTTGGATGAGATTTTGTAATGTTGGTGTAGAAGTGTTGGAGCATCTAAAGAATTAAGTCATCACACTCTAGATTTAGCATAAGTAGACCAACTTTGAATTTCACCATGCATTCTAAAATTTTCACCTCTAGAAAAAGGTGAGAAGGATAATATTGTTTAATCCTTGGATGGTCTCTACTATCACCCAAAAAATCCTTCTCATGATGTCATCATTGTAAAGAAATAGAGGCGTTGTTAACAATAAGATATTTCTGAGACATGAGGCAACTGTGAGCCTAACCTTTTCACAAGAATGCTCCAAGAACCTGGGTTGTATCAAAGCAAGCATGATGGCCTCAAGGCCCAACTTGACCCTTTCCAATCTGATTGCTCCATTAGGCACATAGCCATATTTAATGTGTCCAACCATAGGACGAGATCTTCTAACTTCGTACCCTGTAATTTGGATCCAAGTTCAAAGAGACACTTGCCTTTTACATCTTCCTTCCAGATAACATTTGACTGCTAAAGGATAACACAAAACTTCCAATAGAAAGGCTTGTTGTTTTGCTCTTGCTTTTGATCTCTAAGTTGTTGGCATTTTTGATCTACAAAAGTATTGCAGCCAAGAGAATTACTATGTTGATTCCTGAGGCGTTTCTAAAAGTAAAATGATGACATTATGGCTTGGCATTAATGAAATGATACTGCCCTCATACAACTAGTACTTTGACAAACTCTGCTTCCTGATCAATCTCTTTAATCTCCTTTGAATATAATTAGCAATTCAAATACTCCAAAATTTGCTCAAATGCAACCCATAGATAAAACTTCGTATTAACAATCAGGATCTGGCCCTTCAAATAACGTGAATAGGCCTGCAAAGACTTAACAGAATTCTACCCCAAAACTGTGGTGTCCCGGTCTTCCAAGAGAAATAAATTCAGTGTGATAAAGATATATCTAAGGCTCCAAAATAATTTTAACCTCCAACAACCACGGACTTCAAGGATGAATAGCTTCAGAAAAGTTTTATAACCCCGATACCACTTTTGACTCTATGGGCCAACGGTCCATCCTCCCCGTGTAAGAAATATGGTCGCTCGTCCCTCTCCAATCTGTTGAAACTGTAATTTCAACTGCACGTCAGTTGAACCAGCCAGCATTTAATATGCCCAAAACAGCTCCCGAAAACCACAAACCACCTTGAACCTTCTCGGGACCGCTTTTGCGTGGAGTGGTTTTCGTACATAGGCGACCCGAGAAAATTTAGAGTTGACGCGTGGCTCTCCCCATACGTCACCCTCTGACAGTTTCTCGAGTGGTAAAGCTCGGTTAAAATTGCTCACCCGATATTCTCCTCCGCCTTCTGATCTACTCCATCGCTCTCCACCGTTGATTGTTCAAAGCTGCATACGAGGCTGCAATAAATGTTACGTGAGGTAAAGTTCGGTTAAAAAGGCTCACCCGATATTGTCCTGAACCGTTGGATTAAAAGAGTGGCTGCCCACTGTCGATTAAGTCAAAGCTGGATACAGGTCTGCAGGGCATGGAGATTGCGTGGAGTAAAATTAAGTTTCATTGACCATACCTTTTATTAATGAATTGTCATATGCGTAGGTAAATTTTATGTTTTTTTTTACGGCATGTATGGGCGTGAATTAAATAATGGTATGGGCAAGTCAAAGTTTTTGTTTAATGTTTTTGCCATATAGTTTTTGTGGTATATGTGTTGAATATAGTTTTGTATTCCACATGGGATGTGAGGGAGAGGGCTTGCAGCAGCCGAAAAGAACAGGGGAAACACAGCAGTGTAAAAGACTCCCGACAATGAATGCAATATTGAATTTCTTCTTACAGGTGTTTGTATTGCTTTGTTGAAACGAATGAGAAGGCATTTTTTTATTTTGAATATGAAATGTAAAATCCTCAGCATTTCGAATGTAATGAAGAATTTCACATAGAAGTGAATGTAAAAGAATTTCTTTTACAGCAGTAAACTTATGTAAGATTTTTATTCTACAGCAGTAAAAGTAAAAGCCATTTTTACAGCAGTAAATGTGAATGTAGATTTTACACAGCAGTGTAAAATTATTTGTAAAAGGAGACAGAGTAATTTCTTTTGAAGTTTTTTTTGGTGAATCCCTCTCAGCATAGAGGATGAATATGTATCAGTGAATTTTGTTTTAATGAATAGAAATCCTTTTATGGTGGTGCAAAACTCTGTTCTCAGTAAAAAAAAATTAAAAGCTTCCCTGTGCAAAAAGATCCTGGAGTAAAGGAAATAGAGCATTGCCTCTGTGTGCTTGAATTGTTTGTTTTTGGGATTTTACCAGAAAAATCCCCAACATTGGTATCAGAGAAGATCTAGGCTCTTTAAAGGTGTTAAAGAAGCTGAAGGAAGGAGTTTTTATTGTTGCAACAGTTACTCAACAGAGTGAAGACAATCAAAAGGATCGAGGTATTTCTCAACTAGTTTTTTTTCTGTGTTGCTGTTGAAGAAACAGTCAGTGGTTTTAAAAACACAGTCAGGTATTAGAAGCATAGTTAAGAATGGCAAGGTCAAAGAAGAAAGTCTCCAGTCCTCCTAAAAATGTGTCTCCCTCTTCTACTAAAATAGAAAAAAAACAATTTGAAAGCATTTTATTTGAGGCTCCAAGGTTCAATGGGAACTTTCATATATGGGAAATAAAAATGAGGACTTTCTTAAAGTCTCAAGGGATTGAAATTTGGGAGTCAGTGATTGATGATAGCAAGATGGATGGAGAATCCAAGGAGTACAATGCAAAAGCAGCAAAGACAATCTTGGATGGACTGCCTGATTCTGTAAAGAAGAATCTAGGAAAATATTTATCAGCAAAGGATATATGGGACAAACTTCATGACCTTCACTCAAAGGGAACACTGACCATGACCATCAGTCAAGAAGGAAATTCTAAACACATCATAGACACTGAAAATGAGAAGGTTGATCTCATCAAGCTTCAAGTACAAAAAAGGGATGAAGAGCTTGCCAAGCTTAAGAAGGAACTTGATCAAAACAAAAGGAAGCATCATGAAGAAGTCATATCCATGACAAATCAGTTAAATAAAGCAAAGAAGTAGGAAGATGCCTTGTCAAGTCAACTTGAACAAAGGCACAAGAGAGTGAATAAACTTGTAGAAGAGATTGGACAGTACAAGGTAGAGGTCTCCTCCCTTAAGTCTGAACTACAAGAAGCCAGGAAGCAAGCACAAGAAGCTGAGAAGAAAATGAAGAGTAGTCAAGCAAAGAATGAAGAAATCTCCAAAATGAAGTCAGATATCATCTCCCTTAAAATAGTAGCAGCTGAAGCTACTCGTAGCAAGGGAGAAACTGAGGAACAACTTGCAAAGAAAAATAATGAGTGTGAAAGATTAGAAGAAGAGGTTGTCCTCCTCAAGAAAAAGGTTGAAGGGATGAACAAAATCATGAAGAGCTCGCAAGCCTTGGATGACATGCTCAGCTATCACAGATCTCCATCTGATAAATCAGGACTTGGGTATGTAGGTGAACCCTCAAACAAGAATGAAAATGCTTTAAGCAAAAGGGATGTGAAGAAGCCAGAAAGAAAAGGTGATGCTCCTAGTTCCAGCAAAGGCAAGGAGAAAGATCAAGGCTAAAATAGAAGAAATCCCACTCCAAGTAGAAAACCAACTCCAAGAAGAAATGTAGATAATGTCAAAGAGGCAAGTGGGAATGGTTATCATCAAAGAATCTCAAAGCAGAAAGGCTTCAAAAATACGTCAAGGAAACCTCCATCTCCCAAGTACCAAATTTCATTTTTGGGTTATTGTTATTCTTGTTCAAACTTTGGTCATATGGCAAAAGACTGTAGAGAAATTCATAGAGATAATAGATGTTATGGTCCCCGACAACCTCCAAGAAGCAATTTTACAAGAAGAAATCATGAAATCTTATTCATGAACAATGTAGAATGTTTCAAGTGTCATAACATTGGGCATATGGCACGTGATTGTAACTTAACATGGGCTCTTACACAAGCTAAACCCATGCAAAAGAAGAAAGTTACACAAGTATGGAGAAGGAAAGAAATACAGTCTGAAAGTCCCTTGAGCTCTCCAGTGGATCTAAGTTTCTTTTGAGAAAAATTTGCTGAAAGAAGACGAAGCATACAGTTAAGGGGAGTATGGATAGTGACGACAACACAGTCAAATGGGAATCTGCCATCGTGTAGCAGGAAAACAGCTCAGCAAAAACCAGCGTTTCAGAGGAGAAACATTAAATGAAGTTCAATGGCATTCGTAAATGGTTGGTGAAGATTTAATTTTAATGTTTGGTATTTGGTCACGGGAGTATGGCTCAAAATTTAAAAAAAATGTCATACGTTTTTTTTTTTATGTATTGTGACCAATGCAGCTGCATGAAAAAAAATGTTTTTCCCTTGAGTAAAAAAAATGGAGTGCACAACCATGCATGAAATTGTTTTTGTTGAGAATGTTTATTTTATGCACAGTAGTGCAGAGGTGAAGCAACTTTGAGCTTGTGGAAGCAAAAGCCATGAAGGTATGTGTTTGTAATGGCTGTCAAGTGAAGATATGCAGTGTAATGCAAAAAGAAGTGGAACACATATGTGTTGTATATGTTTTTGGTTATGCGTTGACTTCTGTAATGCTGTGGTGAAATGCACAGCTGGTGCAAATGGGATTGGTATGAGAGGATCGCACAATAATGCGAAAACAATTTCTTTATGAATTATATGCATTGTAATGCAAAGCAAGGAGATCCGCACATCAGTGTGAAGGCAGAACAAAAGGCAAGAGATGAAAAGTGAAATGGTTCACAGCAGCGAATAAAAACCCAGGAGAGCACAACAGTGTGACAGGAAGAAATACTTGTGGCAGCAAATCAGTAAACCAAAGTAAGAATTTCTCAGCTTACAGCAGTAAATGCAAAAGTTTTTAACACAGCAGCGTGTTGAGAAGAAAAAGAATTCAGAGCAGCTTGCAAATGGAGTATAAGTTTTTCACAGCAGTGTGAATTGGAATGCATAGCAGCGTGGTAATTTTGTGGACCTCATGCATTGAAATGCATAGTAGTTTTTATGTAATGTAAAGAATGGATGTGTAAGGTTTTGTTAAAATAAAATAAAATAAAAACGCAGCAGCGTGATGATGTTTGGTTGTTTGCTGGTGGGAAAGGAAAGGAATGCGCAACAGCGCAAATCTCATAATTTTTGTCGGTGAAGATATGCAAGTAATGTGAAGCAAGTGAAGAACGCAGCAGCCTGAGGAGAGTAAATGAAACCAGAAGACTTTTACAGCAATAAAAGTAATTTTTTTTTCACACAGTAGTGAAAAAAAAGGAGTTATGTAAATTTTGTTTTATTGGGAGATTGAAATGCAGTGCGAATGAAATCAGATTGTGTAAGAAAACTTTTATTTTACAGCAGTGAATGTAAAAAAAAAATTCACACAGCGGTGAAAGAGGATTTTACACAGCAGTGTAAAATTATTTGTAAAAGAAGAAAAGTAATATTTTTGTTGTTTTGGAACTGCATCTAAAGCAGTATCTGGTTGTAATCCCTCTGTGTGAGGAAGTGAAGTTTTGGTGGATCCCTCTGTTAAAGAGGAAGGTGCCTTTCAGCACAGTGTTAGTGAATCCCTCTGTTAAGAGGAAGATCTGTTGTCTTTGGAGAATCCCTCTAGTTTAGAGGAAGATGTTTTTCAGCATAGACTGGTGAATCCCTCTGGTTTAGAGGAAGATACTCTTCAGCATAATCTCTGGTGAATCCCTCTGTTAAGAGGAAGACTCTTTTGTAACAGCAGCATGTCAAGGAGTTGAGAAAGTCTCTCGGTAAGACCGAATGCCCAGCAGTTGAAATTAAAGGGGAGTGTTGAAACTGTAATTTCAATTGCGCGTCAGTTGAACCAGCCAGCATTTAATATGCCCAAAACAGCTCCCGAAAACCACAAACCACCTTGAACCTTCTCGGGACCGCTTTTGCGTGGAGTGGTTTTCGTACATAGGCGACCCGAGAAAATTTAGAGTTGATGCGTGGCTCTCCCCATACGTCACCCTCTGACAGTTTCTCGGGTGGTAAAGCTCGGTTAAAATTGCTCACCCGATATCCTCCTCCACCTTCCGATCTACTCCATCGCTCTCCACCGTTGATTGTTCAAAGTTGCATACGAGGCTGCAATAAATTTTACGTGAGGTAAAGTTCGGTTAAAAAGGCTCACCCGATATTGTCCTGAACCGTTGGATTAAAAGAGTGGCTGCCCACCGTCGATTAACTCAAAGCTGCATACAGGTCTGCAGGGCATGGAGATTGCGTGGAGTAAAATTAAGTTTCATTGACCATACCTTTTATTAATGAATTGTCATATGCGTAAGTAAATTTTATGTTTTTTTTATGGCATGTATGGGCGTGAATTAAATAATGGTATGGGCAAGTCAACGTTTTTGTTTAATGTTTTTGCCATATAGTTTTTGTGGTATATATGTTGAATATAGTTTTGTATTCCACATGGGATGTGAGGGAGAGGGCTTGCAGCAGCGGAAACGAACAGGGGAAACATAGCAGTGTAAAAGACTCCCGACAGTGAATGCAATATTGAATTTCTTCTTACAGGTGTTTGTATTGCTTTGTTGAAACGAATGAGAAGGCATTTTTTTATTTTGAATATGAAATGTAAAATCCTCAGCATTTCGAATGTAATGAAGAATTTCACATAGAAGTGAATGTAAAAGAATTTCTTTTACAGCAGTAAACTTATGTAAGATTTTTTATTCTACAGCAGTAAAAGTAAAAGCCATTTTTACAGCAGTAAATGTGAATGTAGATTTTACACAGCAGTGTAAAATTATTTGTGAAAGGAGACAGAGTAATTTCTTTTGAAGTTTTTTTTGGTGAATCCCTCTCAACATAGAGGATGAATATGTATCAGTGAATTTTGTTTTAATGAATAGAAATCCTTTTATGGTGGTGCAAAACTCTGTTCTCAGTAATTTTTTTTTAAAAGCTTCCCTGTGCAAAAAGATCCTGGAGTAAAGGAAACAGAGCATTGCCTCTGTGTGCTTGAATTGTTTGTTTTTGGGATTTTACCAGAAAAGTCCTCAACACAATCTACAATGTTGATGGGATCATTCTCGGTCTCGACGGTAATGGGTATGGCTACTCTTCCCTCTCACGGTACCGTTTGCGTTCAATTTCAGCCCTCACAAGCCACTGCGCTATCGATGCTCTTATAAAATGAAGGAATGATCCCTTGCAATAGTTTCTTGTTCCGTTGCTACTCGGTAAGAGATGCAAGCCTTCTGGTCATATTAATCAAACAACAAATGGTCGACCTTATAAGTGCCGCTAACCATGGATTTCCCTCAGAAATGAAACAATGTCTCCTCAGCAATTTTAAGCAGGCTTTGATACTAGTGCGTTGACCGGATGGCTCATGGCCTTCACTGTTCCTGCGCAAATAGCCTTGTCCAACCTCTGTGCACTTGGTCGTTCGACCTTTCTGCCCTATGCGTTGACCCATGATCTAGCTACCACAAGAACCTTTAGAAAGAGAAACGAAAGACATGATATCTGTCATCTCCTTGATATGAGAAAGTATTTCCTTTTGTAGCATGCTTCTTGAAGTCTGAACTCAATAAGCCGCGACGTACATCTTCCCGAAAATGCACCGTTGAATACGTCGTTGTTGATCTTCTTGTGTTAATTTGTTCTCTTGATGAATGCTCCGCTACATTAAGAGTGAAGGGATTGTTAGTATTACACAGATGCACAATTAAAGAACAAACCATGACAATATTGTTGTAGATCCCGCAATGTCGGACGCTTTTACTAGGGGAATCCTGGGCAGTGGTGAATTTTGAATTTTTTTTGGTCCGTCTTCAAACAGATTTAATCCAGAAGATATGTATATATACATGTCGTGATGCAGGGATGGATGTGTCCACCAGATGAATTTTACTGTACACGCTAGTTATTTTTCAATCGGTTGAGCTCCAACGTCGTTGTTCCTTAGTGGTAGTGTAACGGTCCTGCAAATAATTCTCTTTCACAACAGATAAGTCTCCTTAACTGCTACAAAGAACAACAACCTACATATCTGCAACTCAGCCTTCACTTGCATAAGATCTGGGACCAATGAAATAAAGCAGCAGCCACATCTCCTCTGGTTGATGCTCACGATATAAGCGCAAAATTTTTATGGCCTTTTGGCCTTCGTCTTTGGCATGACAAATCCATCGCTTGGATGATTAGTCTCTTGGCCCTTCAATACCTGTGTGATGACTTCCACACAAATGTCGAGATGTATGACCCTCAACCCATTATTTATGCTGCGCAGAAATTATTGGCCTTTCAGCCTTGGACACACGCCCTCTGGCCCACCAATTTCCAACATGCTCTTCGTAATTATATGAAACACCCCGGTCCCTCAACAGAGACACAACGTTATAAATTTGGATAGTTTCACCTCGTTGACTGAGAAATGGTAAATCACTTTGCCTTGAAAATAGATCGATCTTGCAAAAATAGCAAACCCTCGAACTCGTTGTAGAAAACCCTCCAAAATAATTAACTAGAAAAGAATAGATCAACTAGCTGATATAGAAGACTACGAAAAAATGGAGAATTTCAGCTATAGTAAGAAGAAATCTCACTGCAGTTCCAGTTCCTTGCATAAAACTTTCATGCTGGCAGGATGCACAACTTTGATTCCACTGTAAAATTCCAAACTATAAAAATTTTGATGGATCTAGAACATTTTAGTGTTCTGATTTAAAACAAATTTTCATCAAGAACAAGAACACATACAGGATCTAGAAATGCAACCCTTTTATTTATATTATTAGTTGAAATCAAAATACACGCTCATACAATAAAACTGGAGCTCCTATATATGGCATGCACAGTTGTTTGTTACAACACTGATCTAAGGCACTGAAGCTCAATTATGTACCCTGGATGGATCCACCAAATAAATTCACCACGGGGTTTTCATCCCAAGATCAAAACTGGAACTGGCCACGCCAAGTTCTTAAGAACCACAACAGGATAGATAACTCAGAATGATCCCAATACCTGGCTTCTGTCCCCCTTTTAAAGGCTTGATCAACTCTCTGGAACCTTATTTTATTATTTTCCCTCGAAAACCAAAGTGGGATGATACCATGGTAAAATACCACAGTAAATACCGTGGGTAGATCCTGTCCAATTTGACCATATCAAGAAAGGGAATTTTACATATGATTAATGGCTAGGAAGACAGTCAAGATTGCATCCTCTCAAAATGGTGAACTGGCACTCGTATGTTGGCTTTGCTAGTCTTTCTCAGTGGATCCCTAGTCCCTTTCCCACTCTTGGTCAACTCCTCCATTGTGGATGCTCAAAAGTGTGGAAGGAAACAACCATATAGACCAAGTCTTACTTCTGTCTCTCCGCCTGTGATGCTAGAAAGGTTACATCTTTAGCTTTAGTACTTCCCTCACAAGTTTATGATCCATCCCCCTTGTTTACTTCCATTTTCA
Source organism: Pinus taeda (assembly GCA_000404065.3). NCBI lineage: Eukaryota > Viridiplantae > Streptophyta > Pinopsida > Pinales > Pinaceae > Pinus > Pinus taeda. Next base: position 13,444 of record APFE031206649.1, read on the forward strand.
ATCTTTTCTTTCCTTCTTAGGTGTTTTCTTTTGCTCTCTTTTGTTATTAGTGTCACACTCTGACCTCTCTAGGGAAATGCATCCCCTCGCTACACTAGGTCCTCACTATCAAAGAGGGGTATCAAACTTCTTGGTCCTCTCCATCTATCCTTCTATTTTGTTTCAATGGGGACCACCCAATTATTGATTTTAGACCTCCCACTCCAATTTAATTGACTGACTCATTGTCTCAACAACATCAGAAGGAAGCCATGCCATGTCATTGATAATGGGTTCATCGAGGTGTCACCTATTACCATGAACGTGGGAGAACCCAAGTGCAACTGCCCATTGAAAATCTTGCAACTAGTGTAAAGAACCCCACATAACACACATATTTTTTGTTTTTGTTTTGATTAGTGTGCAAAAGGGTTGTATCACTAACTGATAATTCTAAACATTGAGGATTTTTCCTTCTAATACTTTACTTGCATCTTCAAACAATATTAACAACCTGTTGTGGTAAAAACACAACCCCCCATTTTTGACTTGCTCAACTCAAATAATGGGGACCCTTTCTATAAAAATTTTGGCTAAACACCTTTTTGGATTTGTATTTTAGTTGATTGCCCTACGCTTTTGTTAATTTTTAGTTTTCTTTGGATTATTGTTTTGATTGCTTTATTAGAATCGATTTTTTATAAGCTTCCCATTGACGCTTGTTTCACCTCATTTGGTCAACTGATTTGAAAATGACACTTCTTTGAAGTCTTATCATTTATTTAGCCCGGGTTAAAAAATGCATAAAATGTACAATATTGCATTGTCTAAATAAATTTGTCCAATAACGCATTCATTTTAAATATCAATCCTTAGCGAGTTTTTACAAATTTTTTTTTTTTTTTTTTTTAGTTATGCTGCCAAATTATTAGCCATCGGATTTAAGAAATATACTCCAATTTTCCAAATCAATCAATAGATCTTAGAAAACCCATACATTCAAATGGCTGTAAGTTATTTTTATTCTTTTAACTTATTTTTTTTCAAAGTGGCTGTAGTTAAATAATTTTCACAATTACTAAAAATTCATAAAATAAAACAAAATAAAATAATATTCAATCTTATTTTTAAATATATAAATATATATAATCTTATTTCGCAATAGGGAGATCGCATCGGAAGTTTTATGGGACATATTTAAAAAGCCCCGACACCACACCATACCACGATACTGATATGAGATCGGGGATTTTACATTGTGCCAAAGTTTATTAACCCCGAATAGCCTCCCATCCCCGATGCCAATTGCCGATCACCAAAATATAAGTCTCGTTATAGGCCTTTATCGCATTGGAGCTTTATGTGAATCAAGTTAAACACTCCTCCCGATGCCGATGCGATTCCCCGATCATTAACAAACATTAGCATAAGTTTTATTACACATGGGTTTTTGTTTTAAATTTTTTAGATTTTAAAACTCACTCATATGTGAGTGGAATGAGCATGAAGTAAGTTCGGTTAGTTTGTTTTATTAATTTAAATAGTTTAAATATTTAATAATAAATTTTAAATTAATTAAAATTAATTAATATATAAAATTTAATTTTTATTTAGTATTAATTAGTTTATAAATAGATTATATTAATTAGTTATATTAAGATTAATTAATAATAGTTTATTAATTAATTAGTTTAGTTCATAATTAAGAATTAAAATAGAATTAATTATTAGATAATTAGAATTCTAATTTAAGAGTAGATTTTTAATTAAAAATTATGATTTTTAGCCCAGCAACAGAATTTCCAGATTCATGCCATATTTGACCCATCAATTTTGGAGGCTCATAGATTGGGTTATACTTGGCCAAATGAGGCCCAGGACGGCTCATTGGAAAGAAAAAATCAAGGAGAACATTTTTGAGGAGGATTCACTAACAGATCTAATCATTTATTGGGTCAAAAATCAGGCAGAAGATCAAGCTCCGAATTTTGAAAACAAAATCAATTTTCTGAGTTTTTTTCTTCATTTTCAAGCCTCTTCTAATTGCAGATCCATTGGTTAATAATATCCTTGGCCAATCAAAATATCCCAGGCCTCAATAGAGAGCTTATATTTTATTTTTAAATTATTTATTTTAATAGAAGTTTGATTGGGTTTGATTTAATTTGCCAGAAATGATATTTTTGATTGCATTTTAATTTATTTTGATTTCTTTTGCAGGAAAACAGTAGAAGAAATATGGAGAAAAGAATCTCAATCAACGAGAATGCTCCAGTCATTGAAGATCAGGATTTTTGAGCAAGTAAAATTGGATTTAGCAGATTTCTCTTCAACAAACTCTTCTCTCAAGAATTCCTTGACAAATATTATAAATAATAGATTGCAGAATGTAAAAGCGCTGCTCTCCTCTGCAATTTTAAAACTTCTAAAAGCACTATTGTAATTGGAATTTAGAGTTGTAGGAGGGAGGAGAGAAAATCTTAGATCTGGGGATTATTGAGGATTTTCCCTTTGTATCTTGAATTATGTGTGAGGGGCAGAGTTTGCACTATTGTGGCTCTAGTTTTGAAGGCAGAAATTCAAGCAATGTAAAGGGCTGTTGGAGACCAAGGACAGAAAAATGGATGCAATAAATTGGTATTTCTAATACTATTGTTTCAAATATCAGTTTTAATTTTATGGTGACAGGA
>APFE031206649.1:17044-58322 GCA_000404065.3 Pinus taeda
TTGTGGAGTATATGGAACAAATATGTTGCATTTGAATTCCATTCTCAGTGCAAAAGTTGATGAATTTGTTGTTAACATATTCTCCGCCATTATTAGATCTTAGCTTAATAATTTGATGTCTAGATTGTTTTTCAACAAAGGCCTTAAAGGCCAAGAACATGTTAAATACTTCACTCTTGAGTTTTAATATAAGTAATTTTTAATCCATGGTATATTTTTACTGATATAACCTAATTAGAATAATATAATTATAAGAAAATAAATTATTGTTTGATAAATAAATATTAAATAAACAAAAATATAAAATAAAATGATTTATTAAATAAACAAAAATATGAAGTTATATATATATATATATTATATATATATATATATATATATATATATATAATATATATAATATTAATAAATATTATATTTAGTTATATATTAATGATTTACTAATTTCTATTTATTTAATTCGATATAGTAAAAGTTTTAATCCATGGTATAAATTTTTCAGGGAATAAATAATGGTTTATAAAAATAAATAAATTGTTGTATTATTTTTAAGAATTTAAATTGATTGAATATAAAATAAATAAATAGAAATATAAAATAAAATAGATATTAAATAAACCAATTTTGGGTAAGTTAGTTGTATGTATTTATTTATTTATTAATAAATAATTATATTTAGTTAAAATAATTAACGATTTACTAATGTATATTTATCTTTTTTATCTATTTTCTAGGAATAATCATAAATAAAAATATAGCATGAATAATTATTATATTTCTGGGTCATTTGTCGAAATTAGCCGTTATCATTCTAGCTGTTGGAATCTCTGCACATATTATTTAACCAGCTAAGCTGGGTCAGTTCTTCAACTTGTCCTGACGATGAACCACATTGGTTGGTTCGAAACGCGTCGACAAAAGATTGATGATGTGATTTCGCCGAAGATTCTCTAAATAAATACATATCTCATTTAGAGTAAACCAAATAGCATATAATACAATACAACATATGCATGAAACATGTTGGCTCTATTATATTAAGAAGTGTAAGTTCTAGTCATACAACATCCATGTCCAACCACTAGTTCCGATAGTGGAAGATTACAGCCACAACCGCCTGCTCCTCCAAAGAGATATACTAGCTCTGCAGAGTAGATAAGCTAAGGCACGTTACAATATTGTACAAGCTTTCCCTAAGATACTCCTATTGAAGCTTGGCTTACCAAAATCCTTTACAATGAGTTATGAGGTTCTATTTAAAGCAAAGGGTGGGGTGACCCTTGACATTCCCCTTTGTGACAATTCATATAGCCTCATGAATCTTCATCTACTCTATGACTGTTACATCCAACTGTCGACACTTGAACTTACACTTGACAAGACGTTACATTACAATGCACATGTACCTATGTGAGACAAAACAACTTGAGCAAGCCATACAAGACATCACTAACACTCGGACCATTGTGATGAGACCAACTCTTTGACATCCTTATGATGGTCGATGGTAGCTAACTGATGCCAAGCTTGGTCATCTGTGATGGTGTTCATGCACTCTATGGTGACATCTCACTGAAGCGAACTATTGCCTTCGTTGCATCTGGGTACACTAATATGGCTCCTCCATCCCACTCGTTTGATAGCATGCACATGGTCATCCTGGGTGCGACTCGAACAGCAACATGTTGATGCATAGTGTCTATGTTGATCTCTAAGCATGTGCTGGTGGCTGTGCACATCAACTTTTCAAAATACATGTTCATCTCTAGTTGGACTTGCTTCTTGTCTTCACCTCGATGAGTGTCCCAAATGGGTGGGATTGCATGCATGCGCACAATGACATGCATGTTGTTGAATTCCCTTGCATGCGATCAACATCACTTCTCACCTTATCTGCTCTGTGCCAGCTATTGGGATGGATCCATAACTTGTATGGGCACAATTTCATCCATCTATGCATGTTGCACCCCCTGCTATACATGTTCCTATTGCACCTCATTCTCTCATCTATGCAGCTCTTATTCTTCCTTGAGTTGCTACGTCAGCACATGAAACTCCTTCTCTATTTCGTTCTTTGCGTTTGTATGATCTTCATGTCGCACCGTCACCTCATAACCTCAATCTCCAAAGCTACTTTTGTCATGAGTGGATTTTCTTTGAACTTGTAGCTTTGCTCTGCTTCTATGTTGTCAACAACCTTCCTCTTGCATTCATCGCGTGCAAGTGTGCTACCTTCTGCTACTTATTGTGATGCCATTACCATTGATCTTCATATCCTTTTCCATGAACAACTTGATTTCTTCATGGATAGGCAAGTTCATAGGCACTTGACTGACTGCATCCCCAACTGCACTCTTAAATTGCTTTTGAATCTACTCTCCTAGAAGTTGTTGTACTTGTGCTGCTGAGAGAAATACGAACACCTATTATGCTTGGAGACATAGAAACACTTTGGCAAGAAATCTATCATTCGAAAAGCAAAACAAACTAGAGGACTAACTTGCAACATACTTGTGTGATTGAACGTGAAGGTTGCACGATTTCAGCTGGGACGTCGGGAGACTGACTGTAACAATTGTGCAAGGCATAGTCCAGGATGTTAGGAGGCTGATTGAGCGCTAGAACTATGAAATTCACAGTCCAACCTAGCCTACTAAGGATATAAACTATGCAATGCACAAATTCAGTTAGAAGTGACATGCAACCAACAAACTGCATTTTGTAGTTTCTAGGGCCGACAAGACCCTGCCTCCAAAACTTGTGAAATGCAAGCTTGGAGGTCAGTGCTCGGCTAGAATTGTGGCATTTTTGAAGGGAAGGTAGAGCCTTTGCTTCCAAAAATGTGCAGTGCTAGCTAGGCAAGGCACGGTCCAACCCAATGCAGCCTAGTCCAGCCAACAGGTGATTGAAAACATGAGAATTGTGAATGCATGATGGGATGAGTGCAAACAAGAGTGAATGATCATTCATGCAAACAACAAGTGTAGGATTCAGAAAAATGGAAAACATGCATGTGTGTGAAGCGAGTTGCCGCAATGATGACCGTTTGCGCAAAACAATTTCATGCATGTGACAATAGTGAGATGCGAACGAGAACTAAAACGGTGCTTTTGCAAGCTAACATGCATCAAAACGAAAACAAGGACTCACTAAAATCAAGCAAACAACAATCACACAAATCGAAACACAAAAAGCAATAGAAATGAAACACAAGACATGAAAGGTGGGCTTACCCAAAAATCGTTGGGATGATTATGCTGATGACTCCTAAATGAAATTTGGGATGTTAGAGCTCCAAGGTCGATGCGAGGAAAGAGCTTTGTAGCATCCAGTGCGTGAGTTTTGATAAAATCGAAGATGTGACGCACATGCCACAAATCTAGGAAGAGCGAAACTTGGTGGGTGGTTTCTGAAATGATCCTTGCATTCAACCTCCAGCTGCTAAAAGTAGATCCCTGAATCAACGGATGCCTTTGCATTCTACCTTGGGAGAAGTCATCCATGCATGAAAATTAGTTTTGCTCGGTCTCGGAGGGAACTGGTCAACCTAACTGCACATGCAACAATTTGCTCAGCTGAGGGGAAAAGATGCACATTTCTGGGAGGGAGCTAGGCTGGCTTCCTAGAGGGATTACACAATTTCTGGGTAGAGCAGCTAACTGCTGCCCAGAATTGTGTAATTTCTAGGTTGAGTATTCCTGCTGGGAGGAATTGCACAATTTTACCAATGAACAGTGACATGCAGATTTTCGCAATTCTGGAGCCTAGCAGACTGACTTACAAAATTACACAATTTCTAGAGGGAAGGTTGGTTCCCCTCCAGAATTGCGCAATTTCTTGAGGGAGATACTCAGCCTGTAGCTGGACCAAGTTTGGTTAAAAAACCTGTAAGGGGGATGCAACAAGATTTAATGGACAGGCTGTCATTCTGCAAGAAAATCACTAAAGCTTGTGTACTTGACAAGGCAAGACATGTGACTATGAAAAGTTGGTAGGGAGGATCCAAAACAAAGCTAAGGAAAAATTTTGGAGGGTGGTTGTAGCCACTACAATACTTGGTGACACATCGGTAGAACTCTAGCTCTCTAAATGGACCTTGTTCGTGAAAAGCAAGTCTAACATCTCTGAAAGTATCATTCAATTCTTAGTTTGTCTTGGTTTCCACACTTTCTTGATTATAAGATGTAGCATCTACCAAGCTCTTGGTCGATTGACACACATTCCAAGCCAAGTCAACGCAATTGTTTCGATTGGGGTAGAGGGGTTTATTGATGCACAAGTAGTATAGTTGTCAAAGTCCTAGTTTCATCTTTAGTCTTGCTCCACTGCCAACAGGCCTGGACGATACCCCGACGGAGTCACTTAGGAACACAAGCATTGCTTTGCTGCCAGGGAGCCTAGTCAGTACCCTGGCGGAGTTACATGCATCACCTCTCTACGCAGGAATCCTTTCTCTTATTTTGCCTTATTCATTTTTCATTTTTTTCCAAATTTTTCACTCTTCATTTTTTTTTATTTTTCCTTTTTCATTTCATAGTTGTGCATAACACTTATTCATTTCAGAGGTGGAAGAGGGATCTCGACTTATTGAGAGAAGAAGAGGTTTTTCCTTCAGAGAATTAGTTTATATATACCTCTGACGTGCTTGTTAAGGTCTTCCTCCTCACCTTACTCTACTTGACTGATCTCACAAGGATTAACCCAAAAACAACCGACTAGAGTAGGTGATACTAGTTAGCGCACAAGCATTGTGTTTTCATCAAGGTTCACTTTGAATAGTACGTATTTTCCATTGATGTATCATGGACTAAAGACAACAAGTTCTTACATAAGAGAGTAGACAACGGATAACCAAATGTTGATAGTTGTACAAGTCCTCTTGTACTTTACCCAGCTTGTTGCAAGAGCCGCACACGGTCCATGCGAAACTAACCTACTGACATAAACAAGAAAAAAAAAATAAAAAAAAATCAAGAAGCAGAAGAAAATGCGAAAGAAAAGTGAGTAAGAAAACGAAAAAGCAAGAAAACAAACAAACAAACAAAGAAGCAAACACGCATGCAAGCAAACAACTCGAAAAGAAAACACTACTCCTACTCCTAAGCTAATAGTGCATGGGTCATCTCATGTGAAGTGATGCTTCCAATGCAGCCACCAGCACATTGGTTGATCCATGTTGGTGAAGGCATGGTTCGCGAAAAGCACAGTTGTGCGAACTAGTAGATGTGAAAGATAAAACAATGAAGACAGACACATTTCGAGCTTACAAGCGTCCACAGAACAAAAATGAGTGAAAGCATATGACATGCACTCTGTGGACATAACATGATTTTGTGTGACACTACATGCAGATGTTCATCACATGGATACTCTTGACTGTGACATGCAAGCACATGTGAGGAAGGTAAACCACTTGCACTGCACAAGTGTTCTTATTGAGTAAGATTCCTCTAATCTATAAGCGGTGGGATCATGTAGTTTGAGTGGAGGAAGTGAAATCTGAGGGTTAGATTGATCTTCAATGCATACAGATGAGTGATGAGGATCCTTGCATGTTTGAACAATTTCTTGATCATAAGTGGAACCAACCTCAGGACATTGAGCGCCTAATATAACCATCAACTCGGGCTAAAGTGCCTCGACAGTCTGCGAGGTTTCGAATTCGTTGACAAATGGATCATCGTAGACTAGTGGCTTAGATAGATTAACATAGAGTGAATCAACATCATAATCAAATGATGAAGTAAAGAGATCACGAAAACCAAGATCAGAAAACTCAGAATGTTGGTCGACATCCTCATGATTTGATGAATTGCACAGAGGGGTAGACGAGAAGCAATAATGTTCATCCTCTGCGTTTCCAGAAATGATAGATGAAAAATCAAGTGGAATTTCAAAGAATGATTGGTCCTCTCCGTTTTCAGATGACGGACTGACATCCGGTGTGTCCTACAAATGATCAATAATGAGTGCATCCGTGGATGGAGATACACATGAAAAATCTGGGATGGAAGGATCACCAAGGAGGTTAGGAAAAAATGGAGGTACAAACATATAGGGATGGTCCTCTGCTACTAGTGGATGTTCAAGATCCCAGTCATACTCTTCGTGAATGACAATGCATGTTGGTTGTACAAAACCAAATCCATCGATAGATCAATCCTCGTTCAAAACAGGTGTAGAGTTTGGAACGAAAGAACACAAGATAGTGCAATCAGAGGATGATCAGAATACGAGGACGAAGGTTGAGGAATGAAATACATGTGATAACACATGGGATTCCCAACCAAGATTGCGTGAAAATTGGAAGGAGTGATGTCAGGAGGATGTGACAGTTGAATAGATGTGTGTGCATATTCTCCCACATCACTCTGTGGTGGTGGATCATATATTTGATGAGGGAGCGGTGAACAATCACTTGTGATAGCGACGATGTCCATCTGTGATTGCGCAACTCCATCACCAAAGTTTGCTGAGTGGGGTTTGAACTTGTACTTCTTCTTGGGATTCATATATTGGATAAGGAAATATTCAAATCTGTCTATGAGATACTAAAATTTCATCTGACTTTTTAGGACTTCAAACATGAATAGACGAAAGCGCTCTGAAAATTCCATAGTTGATTTGTGTGGGAACTTTCATTGTTTTAACATTTTTTTATCAAGTAATTTAGGATCAAAATGGTGGAAAACATATTCGATTAGATCGTTAAACTTCTTGAATAAGTGCAGGGAGTTATGAGGTAGTTTGCCACACCATTGTGATGGGTGGTCATGAAGTGTGTGTGCAAGCAGCAAACAAACCTCTGTTTCATTAAAATTTTCCATTCCCTCCATGAGAGCATGGAATTCATTTAAGTGCTCAAGCCAGGCCACTTCGACTTCACCATCATACGTGATTTGTGACAAGTGATCCTATAACTCCCTCTCGATGTGAAAGATATGTCTGTTGGACAGACATTTCAGAGGGAAAACTATAACAAACTCCATGATAGATGTGCAAAGACTCAAAACAAATGACGAGGACTCAGCTTTTCATCTAGCCCTCCTTCTAGCACCAGAAATGTTGACAGTGCTGGACCCACCAAAATGTCAGGGGATCTCCCCAATAAGAACTCCTAATTAGACCTCTGACCATTTGGTGTAGGAGTCCCACCAATGGGTCATACTGTAATTCCTTGACTACAGCTTCGCACAAAGGCAAGTAAGATATCCTTATTGGTAGCAAGAGCGTGACAACTATAGTAAGTCAAGGAAGGTGGATGAGAGGTTATAACACACAGAGTGAGGTGAGGGCACCCCTTAGAAACCTATAATAATATGCAACTTGGAAGGGAACACATGAACAAAGATGCATCACAAACAAGAAATCAAGTTAGCGAGAAATCGAAAGTGATGGTTAAACCAACAACACATTTCAGAAAGGTTCATACATACTTATACAAAATAGTCCATATATGCATGTGTAAGAAAACAAATACATATATCATTTAGAGTAAACCGGATAGCATAGAATAAAATACAACATATGCATGAAATGTGTTGGCTTTGTTATATCAAGAAGTGTAAGTTATAGTCATAAAATACATCCATGTCCAACCACTAGTTCCGATAGAAGAACATTATAGCCACAACCGCCTACTCCTCCAAAAAGATATACTAGATCTGCATAGTGGAGAAGCCAAGGCGTGTTACAATATTGTCCAAGCTTTCTCTAGGATACTCCTATCGAAGCTTGGCTGACCAAAATCCTTTACAATGAGTTATGAGGTTCTATTTATAGAAAAGGGTGTGGTGACCCTTGACATTCCCCTTTGTGACAGTTCATCTACCCTCATGACTCTTCATCTACTCTATGACTGTTATATCCAGCTATCAACACTTGAACTTACACTTGACAAGACGTTACATTACAATGCATATGTACCCATGTGAGACAAAACGACTTGAGCAAGCCATATAAGACATCACTAACACTCAGACCATTGTGTTGATACCAACTCTTCGACATCCTTGTGATGGTCGATGGTGGAGAACTAATGCCAAGCTTGGTCATCTGTGATGGTTTCTGTGCGCTTAATGGTGACATCTCGCTAAAGCGAACACTTGCCTCCATTACATCTGGGCACACTGATATGGCTCGTCTGTACCACTCGTTTGATAGCATGTGCATGGTCATCCTAGGTACGACTAGACTGGCAACATGTTGATGCACAGTGTCTATGTTGATCTCCAAGCATGTGTTGGTGGTTGTGCACATCAATTTTTCAAAATACATGTTCAGCTCCAGTTGGACTTGCTTCTTGTCTTCACCTTGGTGAGTGTGCCAAAAGGGTGAAGTCGCATGCGTGCGCACAATGAAATGCATGCTGCTGAATTACCTTGCATGCAATCAACAACACTGCTCACTTTGTCTACTCTATGACAGTTGTTGGGATGGATCCATAACTTTTATGGGCATAGTTTCATATGTCTATGCATGTTGCGCCCCTTGTTGTACATGTTCCTGTTGCACCTCATTCTCTCATCTGTGCAACTCCTGTTCTTCCTTGAGTTTTTGCTTCAACACATGCAACTCCTCCTCTATTTCGTTACCTACCTTCGCACGATCTTCATGTCACGCCATCCCCTCATAGCCTCAATCTCCAAAGCTTCTTTCGTCATCAGTGGATCTTCTTTGAACTTCCAACTTTGCTCTGCTTCTATGTTGTCAACAACCTTCCTCTTGCATTCGTCACATGCAGGTGTGTTGCCTTTTTCTACTGTTGATGGCACTGCTCACTGTGATTTTGTTGCCATTGATCTTGATATCCTCATCCATGAACAACTTGATGTCTTCATGGATGGGTAAGTTCATAGAGACTTGACTGACTACATCCCTAGTTGTGCTCTTAGTAGTGTCTTTGAATCTGCTCTCTTGGAAGTCGTTGTACTTGTGTTGTTGAGAGACAGATGAACATTTGTGATTCGTGGAGACATAGAAACACTCATGGCAAGCAATCTATCAGTCGAAAACCAAAACAAACTTGAGGATTGACTTGCAACATACCTGTGTGGTTGAACGTGAAGGTTGCACGATTTCAGCCGGGAGGTCAAGAGACTGACTGTCAGAACTATGAAAGGCACAGTCCAGGCTGTTAGGAGGTTGACTATGTGTTGGAACTACGCAATGAATAGTCCACCATGGCCTAGTGAGGACTAAAACTACGCAATACGCAATTTCAGTCAGCAACGACATGCAACCAGCAAACTACATTGCGCAGTTTCTAGGGCCAACAAGACCCTACCTACAAGAATTGCACAATGCAAGCCTAGAGGTCAGTGCCTAGCTGACTTGTGCATTTTCTGGAGGGGAGGCAGAGCCTGTGCTTCCGGAAATGCGTAGTGTTAGCCGGGTGTTGTGGTAAAAACACAACCCCCCATTTTTTACTTCTTCACTTCAAATAATGGGGACCCTTTCTATAAAATTTGGGCTAGGCACCTTTTTGGATTTTTATTTTAATTGATTTCCCTACGCTTTTGTTAATTTTTAGTTTTCATTGGATTCTTGTTTTGATTGCTTTGTTAGAATCGATTTTTTATAAGCTTCCCATCGACGCTTGTTTCGCCTCATTTGGTCAACTGGTTTGAAAATGGCACTCCTTTGAAATCTCATCATTTATCTAGCCTGGGTTAAAAATGCATAAAATGTACAATATCGCATTTTGTAAATAAATTTGTCCAATAACGCATTCAGTTTAAGTATTAACTCGTAGAGGGTTTTACTAACATTTTTCATTATGCAGCCAAATAATTAAGCATCGGGACTTAAGAAATTCACTCCAATTTTCTAATCAAATCTTAATCTCGGAAAACCAAACATTCAAGTGGCTGTAGTTTTATTTTTAGCTATAGTTTAAAAACTTATGTTCATAAAAACAAAACAAAAAATGAAAATTTAAGTTTAAAATTAAATTTTAAATTAATTATTAATTAATATATTATATAATTAATTTAATTAAATTAAAATTTAAAACAAACAAAAAAAAGAATATAAAAAATAAATAAAATATCGCATCGGGAGTTCTATTCGCAACAATTTTTAAGGAATCCCGACAAGCCTATTAGTCACCCCCCGATGCGATATATCGCATCGGCATTTCGCATCATTTATATATCGGCATTTCGCATCATTTTTTATGGACCCCCGATATCCCCTTCTTCCCTATTCGCCAATACAAAGGAGCATAATGCATTAACCCGTCTAATCAAAAGGTTTGATATTTGTTTCTTTTATCATACGTTTTATGTTTTGAAACCACTCACGTATGAGTGGAGTTAATAAGGAGTGGAGTATGGTAATATGGTAGGTTAATAATATTAATTAGTTCATATATTATATTATTTAAAATAATATGTAATATATATTATATTATTTTAATTAATTCATATATATTATTTAATTAATAAAATTTAAACTATCATAAATTAATTTTATAACAGTTAATTAATTGATTAATTTAATTTAAATATTAATTAGATTAATATTGATTAGTTTTTAATTAAGAATGGATTTGTTTATAAATCATTAGTTAGTTAAATCAATAAATAGTTTAGTTTATAATTAGCAATTAAATTAGAATTAATTAAGGACTAATTTAAGATTTAATTTTTAATTCAAATTCTCATTTTTTAGCCCAGCGACAGAATTTCCAGATTTACATCAGATTTGACCCATCAACTTTGGAAGCTCATAAATTGAGTTCTACTTGGCCAAATGAGGCCCATGATAGCTCATTGGAAAGAGAAAATCAATGAGAACATTTTGAAGGAGGTTTCACCAATAGATTTGATAATTTATTGGGACAAAAATCAGGCAAAAGATCAGGCTACGAATTTTGAAAAACAAAATCAATTTTTTGAGTTATTTTCTTCAATTTCATTTATCCAAAGTCTCTTCTAATTGCAGATCCATTGGCCAATGATATCCTTTGCCAATCAAATCATTCCAAGCATCAATACATAGCTTATATTTTATTTTCAATTATTTATTTAAATAGAATTTGATTGGGTTTGATTTAATTGCCAGAAATGATATTTTGATTGCATTTTAATTTATTTTTGATTTCTTTTGCAGGAAAACAGTGGAAAAGATATGGAGAAAAGGATTTCAAGCAATGAGAATGCTCCAGCAATTGAAGATCAGAATTAGGAGCAATTAAAATTATATTTGGCAGATTTCTCTTCCACAAACTCTTCTCTCCAAAAAATTCCTTCACAAATATTATAAATAACAGATTGCAGAAGGTAAAAGGGGCTGCTCTCCTCTCCAATTTTAGAGCTTCTAAAAGCACTATTGTAATTGGAATTTAGAATGGTAGGAGGGAGGAGTGAAAAATCTCAGATCTGGGGATTATTGAGGATTTTCTCTTTGTATATTGAATTATGCATGAAGAACAAAGCTTGAACTATTGTGGCTCTAGTTTTGAAGGCAGAAGTTCAAACAATGTAAAGGGCTGTTGGAGACCAAGAACAAAGAAATGGATGCAATAAATTGGTATTTCTAATACTACTGTTTCAAATATCAGTGTTAATTCTATGGTGATATGAATGTGTCATTTTGTTCATGTTTGTGCACTATTGTCAATATGGGTAATTTGTCTCAATCTTGTTATTATGTATCTCTATTTTTATGGATTAATTTCTCATTTTGGAGTAACTACTTACTCTGAAATCTCTCTTATGAAACTGATTTATTGAATGGTAATGTGTTGTGAACTATTTCCACATATCATTATTCAATTATTGGATTTATTGATTTGATAATCAATATCATTTTTGTGAACTACTTCCTGGAATGTTATTGGTTTATTATTTCAAGTTTTAAAGTCTCAATAGAATGTGTTTTGGTAACCATAATATCAGTTAATTGAACTATTTCATTAACTTGATATTCATTATAAACAAGACATATTTAAATCCCAATATTTTGATTATCTTGCTCTTAGTTGGGTTAGATCTATATCTGCCTAATTAAGATAGGATTTAGATTAGTTTTTTTTGCTTGCATCATAGAATAAGCTTGCATTTAGAGTAAATTCTACTTTCTTTTAAGTCCTCTCCTTAAAGAGGCAAAACTTTAGTTGTGTCTTGGCTGAACCCAAATCAGCTTAAGGGTCATTCTCTTGCCTTATCAACAAAGAGAAGTGATCTGATATCCCTGTCTATTGGTAGTTAAAGATACATCATAAACCAATAGCGATAGGGAGAAGGTAACTGGACCTAGTTAAACCAGTCGAAGCCACCACACCAAATGGAAAAGGAGTTGCTTTAAGGTCCGGACCGGGTGGTTATCCCCCATTGTTGTTGCAACGATTTTCGAGGCATCAACACAACCTTATCTTTCATTTACATTTTCAATGCCAAGGTTTATAAGTGTAATCATCATATGTATATTAACTTCCTAACGAGTTATTTTCTCTTTCCAAAATAGTTAGATATAGCTCTTGACTTGTCCATTTATTAATATACTTGTGTATTGTATCTATACTTCTTTCTCCTGTCAAAATAGTTAGATATAGAGCTTGAATTTTCCATTCATTAATATACTTGTGTATTGTATCTATAGTTCTTTCTCTTATCATGGAAAGAATTGTTGGAAAATGTTAATACTAAAGAGGGGGAGGGGGAGGGGGATCAAGGGTAGGATGAATCTTTAAGGATAACTTTAAATTTTTTATGCCAATTTATATTTTATCATTCAAACATGACAACCATTTATGTGAGCAATCAACAATATATTAAGTGCAGCAACATAAATGGTCACATGAATACAAGCACCATGAGCAACATACACATTGGACACAAAATTTTAACATGGAAACCCTTTAGGGAGAGAACCACCAAAGCTTGTTTGTTGTTATGATGTAAAAATTAGAGAACCTATTTTATTACGTCAATTTGGTTATGAGCCAACACTCACGAGAAGCACCAACTCCCTTTGATTGTTTGCTAGCACCTACTAGGAAGAAGCAACAACTATCTTATTTTGTAGACAACTAACCAACTTACCTAAAGCACCATATGAAGCATCAACTTCATGGATTTGTTGCAAGCACCAACTTGCAGCTTCTTGGATTTATGCAAGAACCAACTTGCAGGAGGAACCAACCCCCAAGCCTTCCTCAAACACCCACTAAGATGGAAGCACCAACTTCTTGTATGCAGGCTCCAAATTACATTCAACAAGAAACTAATGTTCTCTGTAGAAGGAAACCAATTTGTCTAATATCAACTCTATTCTCCTCTGCAGCCTTCAACATTCAACCTTTTATTTTGCTCAACAACAATCACTCATACATAACCCTCTCAGCATTCTCTCAACTCTGCAACAACATATGCCCACACAAGGCTCTTTGCTCTCAACCGTCTTCTTCTACTTAGGTACTCTCAACCTCTTTCCTCTGCATAGGCACTCTCAGCCTCTTCTTTGTAGCACAAACACACTTTGCCTCTTCTCAACATCGCTCACATAGAGTTGTCCACTTATCTCACTCACCAATGTTGCATTCCCCCATTTGTTCAATTGCAATTCAAGGTTTTGTTCCTTGGATTTATGTAAGCACCAACTTGCAGGAGGAACTAACCCCCAAGCCTTCCTCAAACACCCACTAAGATGGAAGCACCAACTTCTTGTATGCAGACTCCAACCTACACTCAACAAGAAACTAATGTTCTTTGTAGAAGGAAACCAATTTGCCTAATATCAACTCTATTCTCCTCTGCAACCTTCACCATTCAACTTTCTGTTTTGCTCAACAACAATCACTCATACACAACCCTCTCAGCAGTCTCTCAACTTTGCAACAACATACGCCCACACAGGGCTCTCTGCCCTCAACCGTATTCTTCTACTTAGGTACTCTCAGCCTCTTTCCTCTGCATAGGCACTCTCAGCCTCTTCTTTGTAGCACAAACACACTTTGCCTCTTCTCAGCAGTAGTCACATAGAGTTGTCCACTCGCCAATGTTGCATTCCCCCTTGCCATCCGCACTGCCCAAGAGTATACTCTGTGAATGGATCTCCATACTGTTATAACATCTGGTTACTTGTTACTCCTACCATATTAAACACTGAGCATGGGCTATTAAGCATTTTCTCCACTCTTATATTCAACAAATGAAGTTGTAGCATAATTAATTCAGAGAATGGGCACCTGTATGATTCTCAATACTAAGAATTAAATCTCCATCAACCTACACACTCAAGGAAGCTTTCCATGCTTATTTATTACTCATAGATCTCGAGACATACACCAACATGGCTTCTCTGAGCTTGATCTAATCTCCATTAATTCTCTTTGCAAATCGTGGTCCTCGTTTCCTTGATCCAATAATATTTGCAGTGAATATTGACTTCATTTACTCAACCTATGCATTTGTGGTCTTAGCAACCGACTCGTTCATGCCAAAGCCCACAGGATTTCTATTAAAAGAGCTTCCAAATGTAAACTCCTCAACCCCTTTTAATTTTAACTACAAATGTTGCCAATTATGTCGATTTTAGCCTTTAGCTCCTTTCGTTGGCACCTTTACCTATTTTCCTGCCATGGGACTAGGTTTTGTGACCATTGGCTCAAGCTTTCAAGCGCTTAGCCTGTTTAAGGCCTTAAAGGGCTTATTTTCCTTCATTAAATACTCACACGCCCTTGGTCTTTGCCTATTGCATATGCCTTCATCTGACACTTAGCCCGTAGCTCTCGAGTCCCGACTCTTTTACATGCATTCTTTTTAAAACCCTCCGGGCTCCTCTTGGCCAACTTAGCTATCCTGTGGAGTTTTCCCGATGCTTTGAATGGCCAATCAAAGGCCCTGCCCTTCTTTTCTGAATCCATTAGAAATCGTTAGGGTCTTCCTTATCAAATGATGTGTCTCGATGAAACTGTTGCACTCATACACAAATTAACTTCCTACTGGGATGAGTTTTCAATCCACATGATCCGTTTTCAAGCCCTAAAATATGTTTTTTTTGGAAAGCAAGCAAACGTAAGTCTTTGATTAAAGTTTGTAGGAAAAAGTTATAGTCCTCGGATAGTTATTTCTAACGAGGTATTGTGCATACAATTGAAGATCGTATGCCAAATTTATGACCCCGGGAAGTTGATGTACCGATTTAGCCCAACAAATCCCATAGTTTTGACGCTTCATCTCCTAGGGTTACGTTTTTGGATGTTTAGGTTTTCCCATTGATTCTTAATAATAAATAGGCCTTTGAGCCTCATTGTAATGTAGTTCAGAGGCATGTAGCCACCACATATCTTCTTAGAGATAACTTACCATCACCTAAGCTAGTTTATTTCCATTCTGTATGTAAGCATATTTTAGTTCTTTGGTATTAATTAAATGAAGTTTTATTTTTGCTGCATCTCTGTGTTTATGTTTATATATGTATTATGTTGCGTTCTTACATAAGTCTAGATCAATATGGCTGCTAGGTGACAAGCTTCAATCTTTGGCGTTCTTAGAGAAATTCCACCCCGCCCTCTTTTGTTCCCTTATGAAGTTGCTCTCATTGAAAATCAGGGGGTTTGCAAGCCTCCCCCAAAGACTCGCTTTGAAGCATATTATTGATTCAGAATCTCTGGATATTATTTTTCTTCAAGAGATTCTTAGGTTGAGAGTTTCGATTGTTTAGTGTTTGGGAAACTTGTTGTAGGGATGGCTTTTCTAGTTTACCGATGCTATAGGTCATTCTAGCGGTTTGGTGGTAGGTTGGAATAGTCATTCCTTTAATATTATTAACTCTTGGAGTACTCCAACGAGGCTGGGGGTAGAGTTATTCTCTAAAAAACTGACTAATTCAATTTCTTTTATAAATGTTTGTGGTTCCTCTGTAAACCATCGTCCTTTTTGGGAGGCTTTCTTCAACAAATTTATTGTTAGACTACCTTATCTCATTATTGGGGTGGATTTTAATGTATCTATGAGTGTTGTTGAATCGTGGGGGGAAAGGGTAATCCAAAACCCACTGGTTGATTTTTTCTATGAGTCTGTGATCTCTCATTCTTTGATTGACCTAACCCCATTAAAGATTAGGCCTTCTTGGAAAAAGAAACGGACTGGATCGACGTGTGTTGTCAAATGCCTTGATCACTTCCTTATATATGAGAATTTCCTAAGTCAATTTCAAAATATCAAGCAGTGGATTGGGAATGATGGCTCTCCTAATTTTTTCAAATTAAAGGGAGCTTTCTACAAACTTGTTGCTCCCTTAAAATTCAATTCGTCTTTATTGAAGGATGTGTCTTTCACTGAACTGGTTAATGAGGGTTCACTTTTCCCCTATGTTTGGCCTTTCTGCAGGGTAACATTTTGTAAAAACCTTACGCCTATCAAGCGATCCTCTAAAGAACGGGCCTTTGCAAAGAGGATTGTCAAGAATAGAGAACAAGAAAAGAAATTGAAGGGAAAATTGAATTGTTTCCCTCGACAACAGAGGAGGGTTTTCTTTTGTTTCGACTAGGGAGCTTATTTTCTAATTAGAAAAGAAAAAAAATATATATATATTCAATCTACGAGAGGCGGAGTGGTGATTAAAGAGTCGAGCTATCGGGCTTGAATGTGGTGATAATAATACCAATTTTTTTCATGCATTTGCAAAAGATTGTAAAAGGGAAAATATTATATGGGTATTAAAGGCATCTAATGGTAGTGTAGTCTCCTCTTTCCTGGAATTGGCTTCTATGGGTGAAATCACTTAAAAAAATTATTCAATGCTCAGGAGGAGGTGACTATTGCAGAGGTCATTCAAACTGCACTTCCCTTTCACCATTTCTTGGGTTAGGAATGAAACAAATAAATTATGGCTAAGTTATCTGTGAAAGAACTTAAAGTTGTCCTTCAAAGTTTTCAAAAGGACAAAAGCCTTGGGCGAGATGGCTGGCGCGTAGAATTTTATTTATGGATTTATCATATATGGGGGAACAATTTTGCTAGTTGTTGTGGAGGAATATCACAGGAAACAATATACCCTTCCAGCTTTAAATTCCACTTTCATTGCTTTGATCCCCAAGGTGGATTCTCCCAGCTCATTTTTAAATTTCAGGGCAATATCACTATGTAATGTGATTTACAAAAGGATATCAAAAGTGATTTATCTTCACATTAAACTTATACTTTCAACATCCATTTCAAAGGAACAATTTGGGTTTCTAGAGGGTAGACTAATTCATGAAGCCATCGGGGTGGCCGAAGAGAGTCTTCATAGTCTAAAGAAGATGAATCTTAAAGGGGAAATTTTCAATGTTGGATTTATCTGAGGCATATGATTGAGTTAGATGGATATACGTCCATCAAATACTTAGTCATCTGGGTTTCTGTATTGAATCCATTAATTTGACCATGAGATACATTCAAACTATATCTTTCATTGTGCTTATAAATGGTGCAACTTCTCCTTTCTTTCATGCTCAATGGGGTCTTCAACAGGGTTTTCCTTTATCACCTCTTATTTTTCTTCCCATTATAGAGGGTCTCAACTATCTCCTGGGCAAGGCAAAATCTTCTTATTCATTTCATGGATGTTTTGTTTCTCGTTCTCTCGCCATCTCACATCTCCCTTTTATGGATGACATCCTTATTTTCTACAATGGTGATCTAGGTGAGGTGGGGTCCTAAAATATATTCTAAACCTTTTTGGGAAAGCATCGAGAATGCTTATCAACTATGAAAAATCTTCTCTTCTCATAGAAAATTTGGATGTTATCTCTGTTTAGTATATCATTGAAATCCTCCCTATGGAATGCTCGCAGTTAGATGGGGGTTTTAAATACTTGGGTTTTATGCTTAAACCAAATTCTTATAAAAGGGAGGGATGGATTTGGTTACTATCGTAGGTGGAGAAACACATTAATTCATGGATTTATCATTGTATATTTCTAGTAGGCCATCTTGTTCTTATACAATATGTCCCGAAGGAAATCCTAGTTTATTGGGAATCGTTGGCTTGGATCCCAAAATGGGTTTTCGAACAAGTTAGGAGGATATGTTTTAAGTTTTTATGGTTTGGCTCTGGTGGGGATTCCACTCTTTCATGGGTGGGGTGGGAAAAAATTTCTAAGTCAAAATGTATGGGAGGCTAGGGACTACATAATATTTTTTTTGTTCTCTCATGCCCTTGTAACCAAGGGGGGTTGACGTCTTCTTTTGACATAAAGTTTGTGGACCAAGGTGGTTATTACCAAGTATATTTATCCCCTCTCGGTGGATGATTGGCTCATATTGGTGGATAATCCTCATCAAAACATATCCACTACTCAAAGGGTTATTCTAAACATGTTCGAAACTATTCGAAGTGGTCTGGTGTAGTGGGTGGCATCAGGTTATTGCATTTGATTAGGTATTGATCCATGGTTTGGAAGTCAACAATCTCATCTTCTTCCTATCGAATTATTAGATTCCCTTCAGGATCGGGGGGATTTGCAAATTGGCACATATTGCAGAACCTAATTCTTCCACTATCTGGTTTCGAGGGTGGAAAACTGTAGATGATTCATAGATTTTGTGAATTTTGAGGAGACAATGGCTTGATTATATTTATGCTCTTCACTTAGGGCACATCAAACTTTTGGATAGGGAGGAAGAATTAATATGTTAATTAGGGGAATTTTGAGGTTTAAAATGGGCCTCCTAAGGAAATTATAAAATAATAGTGGAAATAATAAAATAAGATTAAATTACATCATCAAATTTTAGAGGGAAACAAGAAAAAAACTATTTTTTCAACTCGTATTTTCAACTTATCTCCCTATGAGTTTACTCAAATTTTGAGTTACAACACTTGTTGGAAGTAGAATTTGATTCCTCGTCCAAGGGTACCCATGTTTCATACTTTCGATAGACCCTACTACACGGAAAATGAGAAATGTGTGAAAATAGTGATTGCAATCACATTTTTCATGTATTTCTCATTTTTCATGTAGCAGGGTCCATCAAAAATATGAAACATGGGTACTCCTTGGATGAGGCATTAAATTTTTCATCCAATGAGTACTCCAATTCGAATTTGAGTAAAACCTTAGGGAGATAAGTTGAAAATACGAGTTGAAAAAGTAGTTTTATTATTTTATTATTTTTTTAATCTTTTTACTTTTTTTCTCAAAAAATTGTAAATCATCCCCAATGGTTGACATCATCATCTTGAATCCTATGGGTTCTTATAAATTTTATTTTGGTTGTACATTTTTCTTAGGAGGCCCATTTTAGACTTCAAAGAGCAGTCTCAACTCTCCAGAAGCAGGGTACAATTACATCTTTGTTGCTCTTAATCAACCCGAAGGAAAATGGTGGTAGACTTAGGTTTTGAAAATTAAATGTCCTCCCAAGGAGTTTTTATTTTTATTTTTTTATTTTGGTGCATTTTAAGTGATAAGGTCCCGAATTGGGATAATCTATTGAGAAGGCTTGCGTAGCGGTTGAGTAGATGTGCACTTTGTCATGTTGTTGGTGAATCAATTGACCATCTTTTTATTCATTGTTCATTCTCTCAATATATCTGGGATGAATGCAGAATCTCCAATCCGAAGGTCTTGATTGGACAGGGTTTGTCTATGGTCTCTACTTGGTAGAATTTGTGCTCCAATCTGGCATCTCAAATCTTTTGTCTCTTCCACTTATTATTCTCTAGGGTATTTGGATCACTCACAATAGGGCGATCTTTTAGGATTTAATTGCCTCTCCTTATCTCATTGCAGATGAGGCCATGGTGATCATAAACCTTTTCCCTTAGGTTTCTGAACCTCCTCGCCCACGTGTGTTGGTAGAGTTTACCCTAGATAAAGATATCACATGGGACTTCTTTGACATTGCATACTTGGAATGGGAGGTTGTAGTGGTGTTGGTATCATCGTTCATTTATCATTTGATCATTCCTATCATATTTCCATTGGTTTGGGAGAATTACTTGCATGTAGATGTCTTCTTACCTTCATCGTTGACCTTGGAGTGTCTCAACTTCAAATATATGGAGACTCAAAATTAGTGTTTTCTTGGTTGTCCGGATCTCAAATTTGCAGCCAATATTGTTTGATTCCATGAATTTAAAAAATATGCTCACTTTGTGTTCATGTCAACACATATACAAGGAATTGAACGAAGAAGTTGATGGTCTTTCAAAAGTGGCTCTCACATTGGATATTCATTTTTGGTGGGTCAAGAAGGTGCTCTTTGGTCACTCTTCGATCACGTCTTTATGTCGTGCTCCAGCTCCCCCTCTTGTTCGGGATTTATAGTGTTTATACATGAAAATTTATTTATATTATCCTGTATATGTATATTTTTGTTGTTTTATTGTTATTTTGACTGATAGATTGATTGGCGAAAAAGACAAACTTTTATTTAAATATTTTTTGATATGTATGGATGACCACATAACTTGTGATGGTGGACAGGTTGTATCTAAAATCCCTCTAGACAAATTTATTTCATGATGAACTAGATGGACTTACTAAACTACATACACACATTCATGTGTCTATAGAATGTCATTTTTGTTATAATAAATTCAAATTGTAGTTTTTTCTAGAAAAGAAAAAAAAATTGACACGTAGTATCTAGCCATTTTTTTCTTAGGTATGTGTTACTTTTCCCCGGTCAGTATTTGGACAAGACATAAGTTTTGGTTTTCAACTCTCACTCAAGGCATCTTCTTGTAATAAGAGCCCATGTCCTTGTTACTACACCAAGAGGAAAAGAAAATGCATACTCTGCCTGATCATCTTTGTAATGCCTGGTGGTGATAACTATCAGAACATTGATTCTACGGATCCTCCAAATTGGAAAAAATACGGTGACAAATTTTTGGTATCTTCAATTCCACCTTGCATGACAATCTTATTTCATGCATGTTTCCATCCTTCTTAATTAGATTAAACACTAAAGATGGAACATAACATTATTGTGATGTATACTCTACCATGGTAGACACGTTATCCATGTCTCACGAAGCTCACAATACTTCCACCCTTTACAAGGTCACACTGTGACAAAATTCCAACATGATCAAAACATATCACCATGTCATTGGGGAAAATAGAGAAGAATGAAAAAAACACCGCCAACGTGTGACTCATGACTTCCTGTAACTGGTCCTCTTCATTCAGCTTTGCACATAAGCTTTATATTCTCATCATTACAACAACAGAGGTCAAGGGTTTGTAAATTCAAGGAATAAAATTTATTCTCCTCTATGTATTGAATTGAGAAGCAATGGAGATTGAACTCGAGAGGAAAATAGTCGAAGAGAAGAATTTGGGATCGAATTTGGGACGAAAATAGCCTAAAAGCCTCGGCGAGATCCAAAGTCATCATTTTCTGGTGGTCCATAGGTGCCACACTACTAGTAATGAATTCAATGAATGTTGTCTTCCAAGGCGCACCTACTGTCAACATTTGTTTCCTTAGGTAACTCATATAAAAAGATGGTATGGAATGATTCACTAAGCATATATTTAGATAAAATGTATGTGGCTAATTACAAAAATAAAGCAGGGAGAAAAAGAGGTCAATCTAAGTTTCCAAACACCTCACATTGCAAGTTCATAAAACAGGGAGAAAAAGAGTTCAATCTAAGTTTCCAACACCTCACATTGCAAGTTCATTGGAAAAAATTATCATTCTTAATAATTAATTTAAGAATTAATAAATCCGCAATAAAATGAATATAGAAAACAAATTTTATATTGCGAGGCCGAAGACTGACATCACTTACACAATGGACCTAGCACTGTCGAACGCAAAAAAAATAGTCAAAAATGGTTGTGGAATATGTGATCATGGCCCTCTCGATGTTTATTATCCCCTGTTCTTTTTTTTTAAATAAATAAGAATGACATAAAAAATATCATGTAATGTTTGGAACCCATCTGTCCAAATAATACTCTAACCGGTAAGCCTATCTCTTCTCCTTTTCCGACCGGGGAATAAAAACTTGACCTATAAAATAGCTGTGAACATTTCTCACTCTATATATTTCTTCTACTGAATTATATAAAAATTATGCCAAAAATGCTATAATGAATTGGATGAAGTTTTTCAAATTTATTTTTCATTAAGCCAAATTTTAAATTCATTCCAATTTCATATTTTTTTAACGATGCATATTGTGTGTGGATTCTGAATAGATCTCAAAAATTAAATTTTAATTTATAAATAAGTAACATATAACCTGGAAATTATAAAGAACACCAAGTTCTTTCACAGCGTAGCCTTGATCTCGCTGGCACAGTGGAAAAAAAAAGCAAAAGTAGAGAAGCACAACCTAAATAGAGAAATAAGAAACCAGTCTGCAAACTCAGTTTTCTGCTAATTTTAAGGAAGCCTGTTTTGAAAACGGAAGAAAGATTTAATGGTGAGTTAATTGAGGGCTTGCTATGAAAGATAGAGGGTCCATAGTTTAAGAGTTTAAAATCTCAGCCAGTGGTATTAAGAATTAGTTTGCTAATGATATTTTCTTTCGAATATGGGGTCAGCAAAACAGCAAAAAGACATTTGGGCTGTAAAGTAATTGTAACACGGCGAACTTATTCCAGAAGTGGTGTGAAATATGAGATATCAAGCTATGAGTTAGGTGATAGTCCTGGCTTATATTCATAACAAAAACAAAAGGGAAAATTCCTCTAACAGAAATCCAAGTTTCATGGCAAATCAAATTTACAATCATGTACACTTCAGAGAATGTACAATGCCGCTTTATCATACTCGTATCAGTATCACAAAATTTTGTAGTGCACAAACTACTACTGCACTATCAAATGGGATGCCGCACCCATTAAAAGCAAGGATGAAGAGTCTTGGCATATGTCTTAGAAGACGGTTGACGTTGAGGCAGAGACCGCAGCGTCCCAGGATTGATCAGCTACTTCACCTGTTCACTGCAACTCCTCCCAATTGACAGCTTCTAAGCTGCCACTCTACAATTCTTCTCAGAATGGAAACAACCAGATGGGGGAACCATTCTTAATGTCTGATTTTCACAGACGTTTATCTGATGTTGGAAATTCACTTCGGGAAGATCTCACAACAATCCACTGACCATCGGGGCTTCTGTTCCAGTTAGACATGTCTGCAACATCTTTAAATTTACAAGCTGCGGCCAGTGCCATAACTCTGTCCCTCGGAGAAGGCCTTGGGCATTGCTCAACTGATTTATTCACTTTCGTATTGCATTCCCCTGTTGGGCTCGGGATGCTGAGTGACAGAGTGGGAGTAGTCTCAGAGGAATTGGAATCCCATAGTTGATTCCTGAAATCCAAATGACTACTTGGGGATCCCGAACCTATAATACCCTTCTCTGATTCCTTGGCAGAGCAGTCCTCATTCAGAAAAGGATGGGTCAGCAGCTCTGCACTGGTCCACCTCTTCATGTGATCTTTCCGAAAGCACTTTTCTAAGAAATCCCGCATCTGAGCTGAAAGCCAAGCAGGCAACTCAGGCAGCTCCTCCGTGCATCCAATCTGATACATTGCGGCGAAGGGACTGGAAACATTGCTCCATGGAGGTTTGCCAGTGGCCATCTCGAGCACAGTGCAGGCGAGAGACCAAATATCAGAAGCAGGCCCCTGTTCCAACTGGTTCACCACCTCTGGTGCCATCCACAGAGGGGTTCCTCTCAATTCCACCGCCTCCTGACCCTTCTCCTCATTAGCAAACCTCTTGGCAGAGCCAAAGTCAGCAAGCTTCACACCATTGGCACCCACAAGAACATTCTTCCCCTTGATATCACAGTGCACAATCCCCTGCCTGTGTAGGTAGTTGATTCCACGTAGGATGTCGCGTGTGTATGATCTGATCACTGATTCCTGCAGCTTCCCTCCAAACCTACTCAGCAGATCCACCAAGCTGCCACCGGACATGTACTCGAGGAACAAATTGTGTAACCTTGCACCGTTCTCAAAGCTGTAATTACGCCCCAGGCAGCGAACGATGTATGGAGAATGCAGGCACCGCAAAATCTGGTACTCATTTTCCAAAGCGACACTAAAACCGGCAGTGGATTTGATTGCAAAGAGTTGGCCGTTGGACCTGCTCATGGCGAGGCTGACTGTTCCATAAGCTCCGGCCCCCAGAATGCCACCCCTCACCCAACACTCTTCTTTGGCTCTTCCCATCTCTACCTCGATTCCCATTCCTTCCCAATTCAATACACAGAAGAATGTATCTTTGAATTGTGCAGACAGACTGGATATTGGTGGTGGTGTTCCGCGATTGGTGAGGAAAGCCAGCGACACGTTGGAATCGATTTCCTTAAAACCTACCCAAAGTCGCTAACGATGCTTTGCTTTCAGCGTTTCTGAGCCGGCAAAGTGAGCCTCCGCCGACCGGTGCTTCTTCTTGCTTTCTTGGCCGCCCAAGACACACCTGGTATTGATTATCGAATATTCTCGCCAGGGACCTGCAATGTTGCGTAAGAGTCAAAAATAAAAATACGTGAGTGCCATGGGACAGAATGGGAAACCATAAATAATACACTCAAATGTGGGCGGCCGCTAAATGAATGGCTGGATAAAAGATTATAAAGACTTTTAACATGAACAATATTAAATTTAGCTTTTTAAAAAGAACTCAATTTGCGATGACTTTAGTTAACCTGAGAGATCATTCTCCACTCCGCAATAACATACACCCACATAGGGCGATGTATGACTTTAGTTAACCTTAGATATTATTCTTTAGCACTTTAAAAATAACTCAATTTGCGATGACTTTAGTTACAGAGAGATTATTCTTTAACACTTTTCCTTAATCTGAAGGACTAATACTTATCGTCGTTTAATCTGATCAAAAACTTGTTTTACTGCTTTTTTTTTATGGGTAACTTAAGTGTTAAATCAAATAAACTCCTTATTGCCTTGTCCTTTTATAATCAACCCTTTTTTATTAAATCTCCAATCACTATTTTCTATTTGTTATTATTATCATTTTAAATCTTACTTCTTTATTATCTTACTTTCCAAAATATTTTCAGACAAGGTAATAATGAGTCATAAACAATATGGCAAATATGAAATATCTATTTCAATGAAGAACCGTTTTATTAAAATAAAAAATTTCTCCAATCAAATCTTTTCAAACAGAAGAGTTTAAAAATCAACTTGTCATTGAACATGGACCATGTCATACCTTGAATACTTCTCGGAAAAGGACTTTCAAATCTCTACCCAAGGATGGCTCCCAACGGTTAAGATTTCTAACTACTCACGGCGGCTTGGCTGCGGTTGTAGATGAGAGGGTTGCAACCCTCTTCCTCTTAATTTGGCGGCTCAGCTACGGCTGCTCGGATGGCAGAATGGCTCACGGCAGTGGTGGTCTTCTGGTTTTGGCACTCTCACTTTTTCGAAAGCTGCAATTGCTCTTTAATCTTTCTTCTGTTTTCTTTAAATAGACTACCTTAACAAACAACGAATAGAAAACCGATATGCAAACTCAGCTCGACCCGGTTGCTGCGGCAGCTATGCAAAGGGCAATTGGGAGTTTATCAGTGGCAGCGGTTGTGCCAACAATGGCTGTTCGCAGCGCTTTATTAAAGCCACGGCAGAAAGTCCCTTTCTCTAGATTGCAGGTTTTGCAGAAAGTGACGAGTCACAGCTCTTTGAGCCTTGTGGCTTAATGAATTGCTTGATTCAATCGTTTAAGGTCATAAGATTATAAAGACTCAAAATAAGATTATAAATACTCAAAACAACAAAAATATAAATGCTAATTTTAACCTACATATACAATAATACAAAAATTACTTTTCAAAAAATAATTCAATCCAATAAATTTTTCTTTCAGAAAATAAGTCAATCTAATAGCTAACTGAGCTGTTGCAAAATAAAATCTGAAATAACTCAATCTAATAGCTAACTAAGCTGTTGCAAAATAAAACTTTTAGCTCACACCAACAATAAAAATAAATAAATTGAATTTTCGTTAAACTTAATTTAATCGCTAGCTGAAGTGGATAACTTCAGTTAACAAGAAAAATATTCTCCCACATAGATGACGTGTGTGTGAGCGGCAAGCACATCCTGTTATTAAGGCAGAGTAGAGGTTGTGGTTGTTTAAAAAGAGAACGTTGGAACATGGGCGTAAAGAGTGCTCTGTTTTGAGTTTTTGCAATTGTATGTGTAATTTGTGAATGTAGGTGTGGAGTGCTTTTTCGTTATTATTATTACAGGGCCATTTACATTCAATGTTCCTATGGAATAAGGAACGAGGAATTTTGGTCAGAGAGTGTTGAATATGCAAGTGCCATTATTATCAAACTCAAGTTTAAACTTTTTTAATTTCCTAATTTTATTTAAATTTAATAATATAAGATATAATCATAAATGTTTGATTTTAAATTTAAATAAAATTTAATAATTATTAATATATCGATATATATATATATATATATATTTGATAGTATCAAAATATTTCTAAATATATAATTTGGGAATATACAAAAATATTATCTAAAATATATACTAAATGTTAACTTAAAAATATCTAATAACTGAACACATAAATGGTAATAGGAAGTAAAAAGTATTAGACATATGTGATTTTTATGCATATGATTTCCAAAAGGTCATAAATGGAAAAATTATATGGGTATTAAAATATCCAATCGAGTGCAATTTCTTCTTTCTCGCGAGTTGGATTCTATGGGTGTAAATCACTAAAAATGTGTTTAGTGTTGAGGAAGAGGTGATCTGCCAGGGACATTCAAAAGGACATCCCTTTCACCATTTCTTAGGTGAGGAAGAAAACAAGAAATTATGGCTAAGGTATTTTCGAAAGAACTTAAAGTGTCCTTCAAAGTTTTCAAAAGGAAAGAAACCCTTGACCAGATGGCCAAAGGCGTATAATTTATTTAGGGCTTATCAATATACCAGGAAAGATTTGTTGGCCATTGTTGAGGAATTTCATAGGAAACAATATATCCTTCCAGCTTTAAATTCTATTTTCATTGCTTTGATCCCCAAGGTGGACTCTCCCAGCTCATTTTTGGATTTCAAGCCAATATCACTATTTAATGTGATTTACAAAGTGATCTCAAAAGTGATTTTGCTTCACATTAAACCTATACTTTCAGCATCCATTTCAAAGATTTGTTGGCCATTGTTGAGGAATTTCATAGGAAACAATATATCCTTCCAGCTTTAAATTCTATTTTCATTGCTTTGATCCCCAAGGTGGACTCTCCCAGCTCATTTTTGGATTTCAAGCCAATATCACTATTTAATGTGATCTACAAAGTGATCTCAAAAGTGATTTTGCTTCACATTAAACCTATACTTTCAACATCCATTTCAAAGGAACATTTTGGGTTTTTGGATGGTAGACAAATTCATGAAGCCATCCAAGTAGCCCAAAAGAGTCTTCACAGTCTAAAGATGATGAATCTTAAAGGGGCAATTTTCAAGCTGGATTTATCAAAGGCATATGATCGAGTTAGCTAGATATACCTTCACCTAGTACTTACTCATCTGGGTTTCTATCTTGAATCCATTAATTGGATCATGAGTTGCATTCAAACTACCTCTTTTGTTGTGCTTATAAATGGTGCAACGTCTCCTTTTTTTCATGCTCAAAGGGGTCTTCGATAGGGTTTTCCTTTATCACCTCTTATTTTTCTTCTCATTGTGGAGGGTCTTAGTCGTCTTTTGGGCAAGAAAATTTTTTATGGTTCATTTCATACATGTTTGGTTTCTCATTCTCTCGCCATCTCACATCTCCTTTTCGTGGATGACATCCTTATTTTTTGCAATGGTGATCTAGGTGAGGTGGGGGTCCTAAAAGATAACCTAAACCTTTTTGGGAAAGCATTGGGAATGCTTGTCAACTATCAAAAATATTCTGTTCTGATATTAAAGCGAGAACCACCCAAGATGTTTGTATATTCATATTTACTTAATTCTTCATTATTTTATTGAATTTTGAGAACATGTGTGTGGAAAATGGTATTAACAATGCTTGATAACTATTTTTCTTTGTTTAGTAGCTAGTGATGTATACAACCTCAAGTGTGAGGTTTTTTAAAATACAGAAGGATACATAAAAGGGTTTTCGGGATTTTTAACGAAGGAAAGAGGACAAAGACTTTTTCAACATAAAAAAGAAATTGCATGAAATCGATACTCAAGTGTCACCCAAAACCCAACAACATTAAACATAGTTTTCAATTTTCAGATTCTAATGAATCAAATCTAAAATATAAAATACACTTTTCAAAATTTTATTGTAAAAAATTAAAAAGCAATATTAGAAAAAATTATATATATATATATATATATATATATATATATATATATATATATATATATACACACACAAAAATGATCAATGTCATCATTTATAAAAAATATGCAACAATTGGTAGTATTTCTTTTTTATTTTAGATTCAATTTTAAAAATTATGTTTGGTTGTTAATGCCACAATTTAAAACAAGTTAATATTTTAATTGAATCCTACAGAAGGAACGGAGTTGTTGCTAACGCTAAAATATTTCACTAAATTATTGAGATCATTGATGGTTACTAAAAAATTGTTTTTTTCTTTATATGAATAATTGGATAAAGATGTAGGTGACTTATTTTCCTCTCTATTATCTATGAATACATCATTTGAGATTTTATGTACTCCCAACATTTTAGATATTAGAAGCTTTTTAGATCTACAACAAGGTGCACAAGACTCCCATCTTTCAACTATTTCTTGTGTAGTTGTGCACTGGAGAGTGAATCTCTTCTTCAAATTGAAGTTATAAATAAATATGTCAATATCTCATTTTAAAATGTCAATGCATTGATGATTTGTATTTTTTTCCCTACTTTCTCTTTTTTCCAATCCATTTTTAGACTCACATCTTTGACTTATACACACATTAAATAAGTGTGTAGCTATAACATACCAATGTACTTCAAGATCTATAAATCACTCATTTTCTTTGGTAACCTTTATAACTTATGCATTTTGAAACAAGTAAGCACATGGATATTTATTCCCCAAAGGACATAAGATGCTAGCTCAATAAAGGATTTAACCATTGTGTAATGTACCCAATTCCTCTAGTTGAGCCCTCCATAATCCCACAAACTGACATTAAGATGTCTAAACAACCTCTTGCCACACCTGCATAGTGAAAGAGCATGAAACAGAAAGATGGTTTATTGATTATTCATCAACCTCATATTAAATACGTGAGAAACTATCATATGCCATTATATTTCAAGTTCTATGACTTGCTCATTTTCTTTATTTATCTTTATAACTTTTGCAATTTGAAACAAATAACCACATGAATATTTAATCCCCAAGAACACAAGTTTAACCATCATGTCTCGTACCTAATAGCTCATATTCTACTCAATCCCCCATAATTGCAAAACCTTAACATTACAACATCTACAAAATGGCTTGCCACACTTTGCTTAGCCTCTCTGGTTAGGTTGAGGTTTTGACATGGGGTAAAGCACTCATAATTTAAAAGAATAAAAAATATATATAAAAAAAACTTATGCATGTGGATCATTCAGGATGTAAAGATATAATGGAGATATAAAGATGTAAAGATATAATGGAGATATAAAGATAGGTAGGTTGAGGTTTTGACATATCACAAAGTACTCATAATTTAAAAATACTTTCATAATTTAAAAGAAAAAAAAATATATATATATCTATATATATAATATATATATATTATGAGATGTGGATCATTCAAGATGCAAAGATATAAGGGAGATCATAAGGATAAAGACCTCAGAAATCAATCCTTCAATCTATTGAACAACAAAGATTATACCAATTGTAGAGAAGAATCAATCCACAACAAAGCTCATATGATAACGACACCATAGAGCTTTGTATTATATATTTCAATCCACCTCAAAACTTGTGTATAATCCTATAGTTGTGGGTGACTATTACGAGCATCCACCTAAGATAATGGCTATTACAATCCACAACAACAAAGTAAGCTATGATAATCTATCACAAAGAGTATCAGTTGTATGGAATATCAGTTTTGTGAAG
Source organism: Pinus taeda (assembly GCA_000404065.3). Lineage (NCBI taxonomy): Eukaryota > Viridiplantae > Streptophyta > Pinopsida > Pinales > Pinaceae > Pinus > Pinus taeda. The sequence continues at coordinate 47,084 of APFE031206649.1, forward strand.
CTTATGTAAAATTTAAGTGAGAGATCAGTTAGTTGAAAATAATTAAATATTATTTTGTATTAATGGAGAAATGGTTACATAGTTGTAACGTATCTCCTTATTTTAGGATTTGTTCCTAGAATTTAGGAGTGTGGTTGCAACTTCCTGATTTCTGGAGTTGTACTTAAATGATGTAATCCTTCATTAATGGTAATAGAGTGTACGAGAGTGATCTCTCTATTTTGTGAGTGTAGTCTCCAGGTGCAGGCCACACCTGTGAGCTACATCTCCTTCTTTTCAGTTCTGTTCATATTTTATCTTGGTATCAGAGCTCAGAGTAGGGACAACCTTATTTTTTTAGGATGCATCATTGATTAGATAACTGTAGTGGCAGTGGAGTATCAGGTGGACTGCAGTAACACCTGAAGACAGATCTCAGATGACTGATCATCTTTGAGTGTAAGAAAGGGTTGGCTTGGACTTGTTGCACGCCATTTTTGAGCAGAAGCAGATTGGCGCGAGTTTTTAGGGAACAAACGCACCCATTAGCACGGGTTTGAGGCTGATAAGCGCGCAAGCGAAAAAGAAACACCATTGGCGCGGATCTGTAGCTGTTAATCGTGCCAATTTTCATGACACTTCATTTATTTGGTTTATCTGCTTATGGCGCGGATCTGTAGCTGTTGAAGAGCGCCAAGGAGCCAACCTCTTTCTCTTTGAAAATCTACAATTTTTCTTTGCAGATCAGAGTTGCCCCGCGGTGGCACTTTGAATTTGCGGATCTATTCGGTGGCAGTAGATCGGAGTAGCCCGGTGATGGCATGCTGAAGTTCCTGATCTACTCGGTGGCAGCAGATCGGACTTGCCCGGTGGTGGCGCAGTGAAGTTCCAGATCTGTTCGGTGGCAGCAGATCGGACTTGCCCGGTGGAGGTGTATTTCCCGGTGGTGGCGTAGTGAAATTCCGGATCTGTTCGGTGGCAGCAGATCGGACTTGCCCGTGGTGGCACATTGAAGGTACAAGTTTTTTTTTACAAAACAGAGGTTTGTATCTGGTATAAGTCAATATGAATAACAGTTTAGAATCATATCTCCACGAGTCTGGCAAACTCGATGGATCAAATTTCAACAACTGGAAATTTAAGATACAGACTTTGCTTGAAAGTGCAAATGCGTGGGCGATCGTCACAGGAAATGAGCCGAGAGCAGGAACATCGACACAAGAACAAGATTGGGATAAAAGGGAGACGAAAGCAAAGGTCATATTGAAAATGTTCGTCAAGGACAATGTTATCCCTCATATTAGAGACTGTAAATCGGTCGCTGACATTTGGACGACAATAAAAAACCTGTACGAGACGCAGAATACAAATCGTGTCTTGTCACTTAAAGGCAAGTTGTTTGCATTGAATATGGAGGAGAATGAGTCCATTGCAAGATTCATTGCCAGAGACAAGGATCTGAGTGACAAATTGGGAGCAATCGGAGAGAAAGTTTCCAATTCAGATCTGGTCACGCTCACATTGAATAGAATGATTGATGAATACCAGACGTTCATCACAGGGATGTCAGCAAGGGAAAAAGTCCCTTCATTTGAAGAGCTGACTGCGATCTTGCTACAGGAAGAATAGCGACGACAAAATTTGAAAACTCAGAGCAATGACCTTGCTCTGATGGCAAAAAGGAGACAATACAGAGGGAAGCAGCAGCAACAACAACAACAGCAGAAAGGAGCCAACACATTTCAGAAGAGACCGTTTAAAGGTATGCCTGCTAATGATTTTCCCATCAAGAAATGTTTTTACTGTGGAAAACCTGGTCATCAAATTAGAGAATGTTATAAGAGGCAAGCAGATGAAGGAAGAAACAAACAGAGAAAACATAAGGGTTACTTTGCTGGGGAAGAAGAGGACCACAGCCACGAACTTCGACTATTTGCAGCCGATTGTGCTCTTTCAGCTTCAAAGGGAGATGAGGACGACATATGGTATGTCGACTCTGGCGCATCCTCACATATGACTGGTAAGAAAGACTGGTTTGAATTTCTTGAAGAAATGTCATGTGGGTCGAAAATTTATTTAGGAGATGATAGTGGATATGAGATCAAAGGACATGGTGACATTCCTGTAAAGTTACCTAGTGGTGACATTAGACATCTTAAAGATGTATTATATGTTCCAGGAATTAAGAAAAATTTGGTCTCTGTCTCAATGATTACTGACCATGATATGCAAGTTCAATTCTTTAAGAATAACTATGTCATTAAAGATAGCCAGATGGAAACAGTTGCAAAAGGAGTGCGCATGGAGAGCCTTTACAGATTAGATGCAAAGAGTATGTCACAACAAGCAATGGTTGCATCCGGATCAAAAGTCGAAGATCTCTGGCATCAAAGATTCGGTCATCTTAATCTGCAAGACCTCATCTTACTTCAGAGAAAAGGTATGGTTGACGGACTACTTGTTTTTCATAATGTTAAGCTGAATTGTGATGGATGTGCATTAGGGAAAATGCATAGAGAAGAGTTCCCTTTGTATGTTAACAGAAAGGAAAGGGATATTTTAGAATTGGTGCATACAGATATTTGTGGATCTATGAAAACTAGGTCACTAGGAGGAGCATATTACTTTCTCTTGTTTACGGATGATTGCACTAGATATTCATGGATATACTTTCTGAGTAAAAAGAGTCAAGCCTTTCAATATTTTAAAGAGTTTAAATCTATGGTAGAGAACCAGATAGGAAAAAGGATAAATATTCTCCGCTCAGATCAAGGGGGAGAATACAGGTTGGGAGAGTTCATGAATTTCTGCAAGCATCATGGGATTGTAAAGCAGTTTACAGTGCCACACACTCCACAGTAGAATGGAGTGGCAAAACAGATGAACAAAACTCTTGTGGAGTGCGCAAGGAGTATGCTACAAGGATAGGGTCTATCAAATGGTCTTTGGGCAGAAGCTATTAACACTGTTGTATATTTGAAGAATAGGAGTCCTACTAGATGTTTAGGCTTCAAAACCCCTTTTGAAGCATTGTTTGGATTCAAACCAATAGTTAGTCATTTAAGAATATTTGGGTCAAAAGCTTATGCTCATATACCTAAGGCAGATAGGAAGAAGTTAGACCCCAAAGCCCTGAAATGTATATTTGTTGGATATGGCACTGGGTTCAAGGCATATAAGTTATATAATCCTGTGACTCACAAGGTTTTTGCAAGCAGAGATGTCATATTTCATGAACAGGTTGAAGAAGGAAAGGAGAATCCTAACAATGATTGTCACATTCCATTACTTATAGAAGAAAACAGTGAGGAAGATGAAGAGTAGGAGAAGAAACAAGAAGAAGAAGTAACAGATAATGTAATCAATGATGATGCAAGCTCTGAAATAGACATAGTTGAGGTAATTCCCCTACCAAGGAGATCAGGTAGGAAGACTCGATTACCTGCTAAATTGAGAGACTATGCTTTAATGTCAAATATTTTAAACATTGTAGAACCTGCTAATTACAAAGAAGCCAGTCAATTTAAGGAGTGGAGGACTGCAATGAATGAAGAAATGGAATCAATTCTTAGAAATGGCACTTGGGATTTAGTTGAGCTGCCTAAGAATAAAACAATCATAGGATGTAAATGGTTGTTTAAACCAAAAATGAATGCAGATGGAAGTATAGAGAAATTAAAAGCTAGGCTGGTTACAAAAGGATATTCACAGCAGGAAGGTATAGATTTTGACGATACTTTTGCACCTGTAACAAACTTAAATACAATCAGAATGCTTATTGCTTTAGCTACTAAATGTAATTGGGAATTACACTAGCTTGATGTTAAATCTACATTTTTAAATGGTGATTTAAAAGACGAAATTTACTTAGTACAGCCAGAAGGATTTGTAAAGCAGGGGTAGGAACATCTAGTTTACAGATTGAAAAAGGCTTTATATGGTTTAAAGCAAGCACCCAAGTCTTGGTACGAAAAGGTTGATTCTTTCTTTTTAGAGAATGGTTTTCATAGAAGTTTAAATGACCCAAATTTGTATACCATGTACAATAATCAGAGGTAGATTATTTTGATTTCTTTGTATGTGGATGACATGATTATAACAAGAGATGCAAATGATTTAATCAGAGAAATCAAAAGGCTTATGGCACAAGTTTTTGAGATGAAGGATCTTGGAAGCCTTCATTACTGTCTGGGATTAGAAGTATGCAGAGATACTGGGCAAACTTTTCTTACCCAAGGGAAGTATGCCAGAAATTTGTTGGAAAAGTTTGGTATGGATCAGTGTAGATTAGCAGTGACACTTTTGCAGCAGAATCTGAAGTTGAGAAGTGACGATGGCACTAAAAAGGTTGATGCTACAATGTAACGACAACGAGTTAGCAGCTTGATATATCTTACAACAACCAGACCTGACTTAGCATACTCTGTTAGTGTGTTGAGCCAATTTATATCAAAACCGCTTGAAAGTCACTGGATAGCAGCAAAGAACGTGTTAAGGTATCTGTGTGGTACTGTTAATTATGGTATTTTATACACTGACGTATCTGATGTTACTCTAGCAAGTTTTTCAGACTCAGACTGGGCAGGTAACCTGGATGATTAAAAGTCCATACAGGTTATGCATTCAACATAGGATATGGGGTCATAGCATGGAGTAGTAAGAATCAGAGTACTGTAGCTTTGTCATCATGTGAAGCTGAGTATCAAGCATTGTGTGCAACGACATGTGAAGCGATCTGGTTGAGAAGGCTTCTCAATGATGCAGGAAAAGAACAGAAGAATTCCACTTTCATCAAAAGCGACAACCAAAGTACCATTAAATTGGCACACAATCCAGTTTTCCATAAAAACACCAAACATATAGACACACAGCTCCATTTTATTAGAGAGAAAGTACAGTCAAAGGAAATTATTGTTGAATATTGTAAAACTTGTGACAATGTGGCTGATATTTTTACAAAGCCTCTTGCGCGAGTGAGGTTTGAATTGTTTAGAGGGATGTTAGGAGTCCAAGAGAACCCTTTCTCCATTAAGGGGGGGAGTTGAAAATAATTAAATATTATTTTTTATTAATGGAGAAATGGTTACATAGTTGTAACCTATCTCCTTAGTTTAGGATTTGTTCCTAGAATTTAGGAGTGTGGTTGCAAGTTCTTGATTTCTGGAGTTGTACTTAAATGATGTAATCCTTCATTGATGGTAATAGAGTATACGAGAGTGATCTCTCTGTTTTGTGAGTGTAGTCTCCAGGTGCAGGCCACACCTGTGAGCTACATTTCCTTCTTTTCAGTTCTGTTCATATTTTATCTCAATTTGCATCTCAAATCATATGTATAGTTCAAACTTCAGACTCCTTTTTCAATATATCGATGGTTCACCTCTGTATAACGAATAATGCTGAACGGGAGCAATCAGACTAAAAATGTGATACTCTCTCCTTCTTCAAGTTAAATGGCACTCTTTTGGTGGACTTTATGAATAAATGGCTTTTTAAAGCGATAATTCTGATGATAAATTCAACTCCATCTGTCTACCTTACCCAAAATTATACGAAAGTTATGCCAAAAATGACATAATGAATTGGTCAAAGTTCATGAACATTAATTTTGATTTTGAGTGAGTGAAATTTTAATTTCATTCCATTTTTACAAAAAATATTCAATGTTCTGGCTCATTTAGCACATTCATGAATTCTCAATTATCATTATTTAATTATTTATTAATTTTCATGAATCTAAAACAGAGGCAAAATCAAATTACCCTGGTTGAGAAAATTATTTAAATAACTATATTTACATTTTTATGATAGAGTTTAAATTGAAAAATGTAATTTACCTACTTATCATTTTCAAGCATCATAATTTAACTGCTTATAAATTTTCTCATTTTAATTTACAGAATTACGATACTCTCGAAATTGTGTTTCCTTTTAGCCCGCAACTCCTCCCAATTGACAACTTCGAAGCCGGCAATCCACATTTCTTCTGAGAATGCAAGCTTCTGGATGGATGGACATTCCTAATGTCTGGCTTTCACAAAGGTTTATCTGATGTTGGAAATTCATCCCTGGAAGATCTCACAACAATCCATTGACCATCGGGGTTTGTGTTCCAATTAGACATGTTAGCTACATCTTTAAATCTACAAGTTGCTGCCAGTGCCATAACTCTGTCCCTGGGAGAAGTCCTTTGGCATTGTTGAACTTATTTATGCACTTTCGTATTGCATTCCCCTGTTGGGATCAGGATGCTGAGTGACAGAGTTGGAGTAGTCTCAGAAGAATTGGAATCCCATACTTTATTCCTAAATCCAAATGACTACTTGGGGATCCCCAACCAATAATGCCCTTCTCTGCTTCCTTGGCAGAGCAGTCCTCATTTAGAAAAGGATGGACCAGTAGCTCTGCACTGGTCCACCGTTTTATGGGATATTTCCAAAAGCATTTTTCTAAGAAATCCAGCATCTGAGGTGAAAGCCACGCAAACAACTCAAGGAGCTCCTCCGTGCATCCAATCCGATACATTGTGGCGAGGGGAATGGAAACATGGCTCCATGGAGGCCTGCCAGTGGTCATCTCCAGGATAGTGCAGGCAAGAGACCACATATCAGAAGCAAGCCACTGCTCCAACTGGTTCACCACCTCTGGTGCCATCGACAGAGGGGTTCCTCAATTGCAGCGCCTCCTGGCCCTTCTCCTCGTCATCAATCCTCTTAGCAGAGCCAAAGTCAGCGAGCTTCACACCATTGGCATCCACAAGAACATTCTTCCCCTTGATATCGCAATGCACAATCCCCTGCTTGTGTAGGTAGTCGATTCCACGTAGGATGTCGCATGTGTATGATCTGATCACTGATTCTGCAGCTTCCCTCCAAACCTACTCAGCAAATCCACCAAGCTGCCACCTGGCATGTACTCTACAAACAAATTATGTAACCTTGCACCGTTCTCAAAGCTATAATTACGCCCCAGGTGGCGAACGAAGTATGGCGAATCGAGGCACCGCAAAATCTGGTACTCATTTTCCAAAGTGACACTAAAGCCGACAGCGGATTTGATTGCAACGAGTTGGCCATTAGAGCTGGTCTTGGCAACGCTGACTGTCACAGAAGCTCTGGTCCCAATAATGGCACCCCTCACCCAGCACTCTTCTTTGGCTCTCCCGACCATCTCTAGTTCGATTCCCATTCCCTCCCAATTCAACACACAGAAGAATGTATGTTTGAATAGTGCAGAGAAGCTGGCGTTCAACGATCATAAACGTACGGTGGCAACAGGGCGAGTAAGAAAAGCCATAGTGACATGTTGGAATTGATTTCTTGAAAAGCTAACCAAATCCACTGACAATGCTCTGCTTTCAGAGAAAGCCCTATTTCCAACCCTATTGTAAAGTAAATGCGCCCTGACAAGTGCGCGATATAACACTATATAAAATGTCACTATTTTTTTTCTCTCTCATCACCGTGTGGCGTGTTATATCGTGTTATATCGTGGCCATGTCAGGGCGCATTTATGTTACAATAAGGTTGGAAATAGGGCTTCCCTGCTTTCAGCCTTTCGGAGCTGCCCAAGTAAGCCTTCGCGGCTCTGCCCCTTTTGCTTCCTTTCTTGATGGCCCAAGACACCTACGATTGCTTATTGGATGTCAAAGTATTCTTGCCAGGGATTTGAGACGTTTAGTAGAGTAAACAATACGCGATTGTTATGGGACGTGGATGACGTGTCTGTTAGCGGCATGACACACATTCAATCGTGTTATTCTAGCTGAGTAGAGTTCGTAGTGGTTAGAAAAGGAGAGAGTGGGTGTTTCACAGTTAAGTATGAAAGAGATATTGTAATATTTGTAAATGGGTGTAAATATTTAAATATTTGTTAAATATAGAGAGACGTTATAGCAATTGTAAATAAATGTAAACATTTAAATATCAGCTTAATAACTATTTAATTGCCATTTAAGATATCATATTATCTATAAAATGAAAAACCATACAACTTAATAAATTTAACTAATAAACATGTACTTAAAAATAAAATTATTTTTAAATATAAAAATGTTATATGTGTGTTATATATTAAGATTTGTTTGACTATAAAATAAAATAATAATACATATTCATAATTATTATATTTCAAAATTTCATATTTAAATTTAATTAATAAGCATATAATTATTTTTTTCTCCAAATTGGGTGTTTATTAAGCGAGGGGGTGGGTGCAAGTCATCATTGTCCCACTGAGACACACACTTAGGGAACATGGTTGCACACCCCTATGAGTTTGATTAACCATGCAATTTGTCAAGGTTATATTTGCATGTAGGAAACTTGTCTTCATTTATCAACCCACTTCTCAATGCAACCTGCATTATACTCAACCATTCAAATACCCATTTTGTAGCTATGCTTACTCAAACCACAAGTCACATTGCCCAAGCGTATTTATGACATTCTCCTTTGTGGGATCACTTTAGCAATTAAAATGGTGACCACACTCAATGCCTTCAATTTGTCTTGACTCACAATGGGGCTATAGATTGTTCTTCTCACTTGACTTACCTCCTAAGAATTGACTCTTCCTCCACTATGGGATTTCTACTTCAGACAACAATGCTTCAGGATTTCGGTGCTATTGTTAGTGGCTAGGAGGAAAGTCAAGATTGTCTCCTCTCAAAATAGTGAATTGACACTCATAGGTTGGCTTTGCCAGTCTTTCTCAATGGATCCCTAGTGACTTGCCCACTCTTGGTCAAATCCTCCATTGTGGATGCTCAAGTGTGGAAGGAAACAACCATATAGATATCGTCTTCCCTTCGTCTCTCCACCTGTGATGCTAGCAAGGTTGCATCTTTATCTTTAGGAGTTCCATCACAAGTTTACGGTCCACCCCCCTGTTTACTTCCCTTTTCAAACTTTTCTTTCCTTCTTAGGTTTTTCTTTTGCTCTCTTTTGTTGTTAGTGTCACACTCTCACTTCTCTGGGGCATTGCATGCCCCTCACTACTCTAGTTCCTCACTATCAAAGAGGGGTATCAAACTTCTTGGTCCTCTCCATCTGTCCTTCTATTTCGTTTCCATGGGGATCACCCAATTATTGATTTTAGACCTCCCACTTCAATTTAACTGGATGACTCACTCTCTCAGCATCAAAAGGAAGCCATGCCATGTCAATGAGCATAGGTTCATCAAGATGTAGCCTATTACCATGAGCGTGGGTGAACTTGAGCCCAACTGCTCACTGAAAGTCCTACAACAATGTAAAGAACCCCACATAACACACATATTTATTTTTTTGTTTTGATAAGTGTACAAAAGGGTCATATCACTAACTGATCATTTTAAACATTGAGGATTTTTCCTTCTAATACTTTACTTACATCTTCAAACAATATTAACAACCTTATCTTTCATTTACATTTTCAACATCAAAGTTTATAGGTGTAATCATCATATCTGTATAATTTAACTTCCGAAGGAGTTATTTTCTCTTTCCAAAATAGTTAGATATAGCTCTTGACTTGTTCATTCATTAATATATTTGTGTATTGTATCTATCCTTCTTTCTCATGTCAAAATAGTTAGATGTAGATCTTGACTTGTCCATTTATTAATATACTTATGCACTATATCTATACTTCTTTATCTTATCCAGAGAGAATTGTTGGAAACAATGTTAATACCGAGAGAGGAGGTGAATCAGTATTAAAACAATGCAAACTTTGAAACAAGCACTGTACCAAGTACCTGTTTTTTTGAGGTAGTAAAAAATCCTTTGATTTTGAAAAGTGTTGATACAAAATATATTTTTTTTGGAGCATATTTCTGACACTTTAAATTTTCTTATGTATCAAGTATAAATATATTTTTTTAAATGTTAGTGATTTTCATATTGATTTTGAAACATGTTGATGCAACATCAACCTCATTTTTTAGAGGGCTTATTTTTTACACTTTAAATTTTCTAATGTATTAAGTGTGGATATATTTTTTTTTAATTGTTGGTGATTTTCATGTAGATTTTGAAAAGCATCAAAGTTCTTTTAAAACATATTTTGACACTTTAAAATTTCTTATGTAAGTATTCACAATTGTTTTTTAAATGTTGATTGCGCCGAGAGGTGCATTCTGCAACCCAGTATGACCCTGATGTGTAAGTATGTCACGTCCTCAAAACATAATAAAAATAATTTTTGTTAATGTCAGTCAATCTTAATTTATATATGACTTTTTAATATTATTAATGGACTAAGATAAATTATCTCATGCATTTAATAGTTCCTTTATCACATACGTGAATTTGATCATTCTCGGCGCATGATAGATCCAGTTTTAGATGGATCTAAGCTGCTTATTTAACAATTTTTCAAGTTGTCTTATTTCTCTTGTTGTTTTTCTCCTAGGATGTTAGATTTCTAAGAGTTTTCCAAACATATGTTTTTATGTTTTTCTTTAAAAATATTTTAATAATAATTTTTTTTTGAAAAAAAATAATAACATTAAAAATATATAAAAAAGAAAACAAATATAAATATATATATAGAAAAGACATAAAAAATGTAGAGAAAAAACAAAATTATGTTTAAAAAAAACAAAACAAAAAAATTTAAAAAATTAATAATAAAAATACAAAAAAAAATTTAGAAACAACATAATTAATTTTTTTATAAGATTGACCCAAAAAACAAAAAAAGAAACAAATTTAAAATTATAAAAAAGGGTTAAAATAACATTAAATTAAATTAAATAAAAAAAAATAAAAAACATAATTAAATAAACAAATTTAAAAATATTAAAACAAACATTATTAAAAAAACAAATAATAAAAAAAATTGTGCAGGGACTTGGTAAGGTCGGCCAGCTAAACGGCCTTGGGCCTACTTGGTGACGACCACCCAACCCAGCGGCCCTGGGCTTGCCTGGCCGATTCTCAGAATCGTCCAGCTAGGCCCTCAGACGCTGGGTTGGGCGACCGTGGAGTTCGCACAGCCTCCATGACGAGCAGCCCAACAGCCTTGTGGATTCCGACAATCAGCCAGGGAGGCTCAGGACCTACTGGATTGGGTGGACCTGGGCTTGGCAAGTCGATTCTGAGAATTGGCCTGCCAAGCCTGGGCGGGTGGGGCCTCTGATTTTTTAAGCTGCTTGACCAAGTCTTCTGATATAAGGTTTGCTTGTGACCCACTATCAAAAAGTGTGTCAATCTTAGTATGTTTTGAAATCACCCTCACATGAAACAATTCAATTCTTTCTTCCTCATTAGGAGCTTGT